>JAHWFP010127466.1:0-66718 GCA_023313725.1 Lithobius niger
TATTTATTTGGTAGCATGGGTGTTTGACCGTGTTGTACCAGGTGTGAAGAGATTTTGGTGTGTGTGAGGTGCTTGGCTGCTGGGGAGGCTGCTCTGCATGGTTTGTTATTGCTTAGCAACAGTGGGAGGAGCCAAGTTTGAATGTGGTAGCAGTTGAGAATGCCTAGTAAGACTGGGCGAAAGCTCCTGGTTTTTTATCTGTTTTGTATTTGTTTTTTTTTTGCTGTGCTTAGGCTTGTGGTTTTAATTAGAGACCAATTGTGCTATTTTCTCTTTGTAATGCTAAATGTTGACAAAACTAAGCCGTCGGACGCAATTTGGGAATTTTTCGACCATTTTAAAGTCTACAAAAGCAAAAAGCAAGTGGGACTATTTTCTTTGCATCCACACATTTCTCGTTGCCGATCGCATTCCAACGCGGCACATCACGCAATTGAGCGCCGGTGCACACGTGCATTTTTTGAACGCTGTGGTGACGCTGTGGCACCGCTGTGGTGACGCATCCAATCAATACACACGTGCGTTTTATTAACGCGCACGATGACGCTGCGGTGCCGCTTCGGTGACGTATGTGCGCGCTCGGTTACCTAACCTCGTGTACAAAAAATTATAGTTTGAAACCAATGAGACGATGTTGCTTTTTTCGCCTACCTTGTGAACAAAAAATATATTTTAAAACCAATGCGACGAATTTTGGTACATTGTTATAATAATTTAAGACATCCCAGGGGAAAATGTTATACATCCTTTGCAGTTAACTAAAAAATTTGGAAAGGTTCTTTAATTACTTCCCAATGAGTCTTCAATCATTTCTGCAGCAACATTTCATATTTCAGGAGAGTTCTTTACTCCCCCAATAAACAATTGCATGTCTATTTCTTCAAAATTAGACGCCATTTTTGATAACACTTTTGCGGTAAACGGCGGACGTGTGCACCGCTCAAGTCATCCAACGTACTCAGAGACGCAATTGCGTTTTTTAACGCTGCGGTACCGCTGCGTTGACGGGGAAAATTGCGGTGCAAAACGACCGCACAAGCGGCGGACGAGCGGCGGGCGGTAACGCAACGTCGACGCAGGTACGTGTGCAGTATCTAACAGATGGCAGGTAAACCAAACCGCAAATGCGGTACCGCAGCGGCGCCCGCAAATGCAGCGACCGCACGTGTGCACCGGCACTAAGTGAGCGCGCACGCACACAGAAAAGCAAACAGGCACAGCGCTACTTGCAATACGACGCCATTTTGGTCTTTTGCCAATCTCGTGGGCCAATATTTGAAAATTCGTCATGAATGTGTCATGGTTGCCTTCCCCAAGGCTGTTGCCATGACACTAACCTGGCCTCTCCTGCATTGCCCTCAGCCTGGATGCGTCTCTCTACGAAGCCCCTAAGGCTAATCTTTGGTTGCTAAGGAGTCGAAGCAAGGAGCCTTGGCACGTGTGTGCTGGCTCAGAGATGTAATGCCCCATGATCTTATTAAACCCACATGTTAATATCATCATCGGTTGTTGATTCGAACAATTCGTCATGTCCACACATCCGGGCACCAGGTGGATATGACAATTTTGGCACTCGAAGCAGGTTTGGAAATTACTTTCGAAAATTTGGATGGATCTCTGGAAGTCAAGAAATCGGCGGCAATGATGGCGTCACTAGCAACGGCAGTTGTGAGTATAGACGAACTTTGCAAAAAGCAGGACATTGTCGGCAGATTTCGTAAATGAGGACTGCTTGTGTAGACATTTTTCATGAACTATGAGCGATTGAAAACTGTATTACGCTGTTTATTTTCAAATTGCACGTACTGGTCCAACTGGGAGTCGAGCGGTAACGACGCCTCCAGCAGTTACGGTAACGGCGACATTGATCCACGTAATTATTTGTATTTCAAGGCGTCACTAACGCATGACAGGTACTCACCAAACACTACAACCTTTGAAATTCATGGTAAGAGCGTGATGTTGATTGTTTTGCAAGCGGCAATCGGTTTATTTGCGTCGGGAAATCAAAACTGCATGCGTTGTCAAGCAAGATACCCGCAAGGCGTTACCTTAGCAACAAGAGCGGAAGCAAGATGGCGAAGGAGCAGTTTCCTGTCTTTAGTTTCCGGTATTGAAACGTTGTTAGCCACTCTCAGATACAGCAAAATGTTGACAATTTGAAAATTGATGATGCTCTGAATGTATTCTTTGTAAGGTTTGATAAGCAATTATTTTACCAGTAATTAAGCAATACAAGCAGCGTCAAACGACGGCAAGCACGAATTTTCTTTTCAATTTCGAAGCAAATCAATGATCGTGAGTGCAGCTAACTACTTTCAAGCAAAATCGATCGCTAAGCATTTTGGTGGCATTAAATGGACGAGACGATTTTGCAGCATCAAACTCGAATTTTAATGTTGTAGCTTCAAATTTAACGAACTATAGAAAGGCAAATGCAAGTTTATTGTCAGAAAAATCTAATTTTGATGCTTCGTGGCTAACCTTTTCGGATGTGTCAGGCGATTCAGAGGAACGCAACGAACCTCACGCTGTGGCCGATTGCGCAAAAACGACACTAGAGGGTGACACCTTCCCGCTAGTCTTTCGTAAATCGTTACGTGGTGAAAATCCGATCGATAGTCCGAGCATGGCGGAAAAAGTAAATGAGATTGATCTGACAGGTTTATTAAAGAGTGTTATTGAAGCACAATTGCAACCTTTACATTTAAAATTGGAAGCATTGCAGGTTGCTAGGCAGGATGATGATGCTTTGGCAGAGATTAGGAATAAATTGGAGGGAGTCCAAGAGAATTTTAGAGAGCTTAGTAGTAGGGAAATGGAAGCAAGATTCGATCGGTACTCTCTGGTACAAGGTGGCGACACTGCAGGCGATGGGAAGAGAGCAGACGACGAGTCAGCAGCTTCTGCATCAACGAAATCCCTTGACCACGCAAATCTAAAAAGTAAAGACACCTCAATTTTATAAACTAAAGCTCATCACAGCAAGGTAAGTCTTCCGACTTCAGGAAAACAAGATGCCGAGACGAAGAAAGGAGTCAGCACAACCTCTGGAGATCAAGCTTCACACCCACAACAGGAGCTTATTAAGGATACTTTGGCAGTCGCTGCGACCCCGGCGGAGGCGACTTCAACCGGTGACTTAGCTTCAGCGTTAGCATTTTGGTATATTCAACCCAAGACACTCGAGGACGACACGAATCTATTGGAATGGTTAGATGAGATGTCTGTCTTTGTCCAGGACAAAAAACTAACGGGAATTTCGTTGCAAAACTTTATGACTGCTAATCTGAAAGGCAAATGTCGTATTTGGTGGCAAGCTCAGAGGAGACCTCTCGAAACCTGGCAAGACATAGTTAGAGAGCTGAGGAAGTCCTACAAGCATCCGAAACGTGATCAGGATCGACTACTACTGATGAGTACTTGGTCACAGGAGAGGTATGAACCACCACTAGACTTTGCCAACAGAATGTTCGCTCAGTTTAAAAAGATGACGAAACGTGGAGAGGAATGGGATGAGGTAGAGATGTTAGTCGTCCAGATGAATGACCAATGCAGAAACTACCTAATGTGCTGCGGTGTCAGAACCTTTGATGATCTTTTCACAGCCATTGCTGGCATGCCGCGCAGCATGCGTTTTCCCAACCTGAACCTTCACGACCTACTCCGAAGGTGCAGGACCAACCGAAGAGTAACAACAACTCACAGAAACATGGAAGACTATTCCTCTCAGTTGCAGAAGTCCGACAAAGTGTCTCTGCCTTCCACGGCAAGCCCGACTACGGACAACAGCGCCACGTCTGCGGAGAAAGACCAGTCAACGACGAACTCCACCTCCAAGGACGGTCAACCGCAAGACACCACACTGCAGTCACCCAAGCCAAGCGGGGACAGATTTGCGAACAAAGAGTGCTTTAATTGCCATGAACTATGGCACTATGGAACTATGGCACTATGCTAAAGGATGTCCGAACCCGAAGACGGAAAGACCTTCGCTCAAGACGACTGCTTCAGATGCACCATCTCACACCCTACCCATTACAGTTCAGAAGACGAACTTTTATGCCGACTTGGATTCTGGCTCTTCTGAGTGCGCCATGTTGCGCACTTTCTTGTTAAGAATTTGGCCGGATGCTCCCATACAAGTCTATGAAGGGAAAAAATCGCAACTCGCCGACGGGACTTCCGTCACTCCGGTGGGAGTGATTGATCTGCCATTCACCGTACATGGCAAGCACCTGGTGCTACCATTCAAGGTTTTCGACAACCTTGCGTGCAGATGTATTCTCGGCATGTCTTTCCTGAAGATGACCAATCACACGGATCGACTGGGTCAATGACAGGGCGTGCTTCCCAGGTCATGAAGATTTCGTATTTCCGCTTTCCAAGAGTGGAGCTGCTGCGGATGCACCGAAAGCCAATCCCATGTGGAGAGTCGAAACAGAAGAGTTCAACGGAATGACAGATGGTCAATTTGAATATCTACAGGCGTTCCTTGAGAAACATAACAGCATCTTTCCAGGAAAACCTGGCCGTACAAAGTGCTACGAGCATGAAATCAAGTTTCAAGAGGCTCCCAATCCTCAAGCTCAGCGCATCTATCAAGCCAATTCACAGATTAGAAAGGAGATTGACAAAATGATTGACGAGCTACTCGCAAGCGATCGGATTGAGCGAACCATCAGCGAGTGGGGCTCTCTCTTCTTTCTTAAGAAGAAGAATGGCGGTGGCTATCGTCCGGTCTATACTATCGCAAGCGTAATTCCCAGATTAAGTCGGATGGTTACCCAATGACGAGGTCAGACGAGGTCTTTAACTTCTTGTCAGGAGCTAAGTACGTTTCAATTCTGGGGAGCAAGGCTTCCACCAGATTCCACTGGACGAAGCATCACGGGACTGTACAACATTTGTCTGTCATCGCGAAATGTTCAAATGGAAGGTGATGCCCTTCAGACTGAAGACTTCTAGCGCTGCCTTCCAGCGTACGATGGAAATTGTGCTTGGCAAGCTCATCGGTACCATCTGTATAGTCTATATCGATGATATCATCGTGGCTACTCGTACGTTCTCGGAACACGTATGTGCACTAGAGAAGATCTTCGCCGCTCTTCAGGAACGTGGCTTTACTTTGAAGAGAAGCAAGTGTCATTTCTGCATGCCAGAAGTGTCTGTTCTTGGACTCAAAGTGTCAGCAAGAGGCCTGGAGCTCACCAGAGAACACTGTGCTTCGCTAAGCAACTATCCAAGTCCCAAATCCAAGAAGAAGGTGCACGAATTCTTAGGCTTCGCCAACTTCTTCAGGAAGTTCAGCAGAGATTTCGCAGAAACTGCGAGCACGCTTTACCAACTGCTCAAGAACGACGAACCGTTCCACTAGACGGAGGTTCATGAGGAGTCTTTCAAGACTTTGAAGGAGAAGCTACTGACTTCGAATGCACTGGGACTACCAGACTTTGAGAAAGAATTTGTCATCGAGTCAGATGCCTCCGACCAGGGCCTTGGAGCGATGATTTCTCAACAGCACGAAGGCAAGAGAACTGTCATCGAGTTCTTTAGCAGGACGCTAAAGGACAACGAGAAGGTCTGGAACACCTTTGAGAAGGAGGCACTGGCTGCTGTGGAAGCAGTCGAGAAGTGGAGGCACTACGTGGAAGGAGCGCATTTCACGCTCATCACGGACAATGAAGCACTCAAGTGGGTGCTCTCCAAGAACAAGACGTCAGGTCGGACTGCACGCTGGGCCATCAGACTGCAAATGTTTGACTTCACGGTGGTACACTGGTCTGGCAAGCAGAATGTTGTCGCTGATGCATTGTCCCGGAATCCTCCTTCAGAAATCCACTTTCTTCAGACGCTACCAGGGCTACCATTCATTGACACCAAAACTGTCTTTCCAATGCTCTACCTTCGCGATGATCCAGTCGTCGACCTTCTCAACAAGCGTCAACTACTCGAAGAACAGAGGAAAAATCCAGAAATCACACGTGTGGCACAGGCACTCATGAAACTACGCAAAGCCTCTGGAACGGAGACAGCGAATTTCATAATGAGGGTACTTGAGAAGTACGCATTTGATGGTGAAGGATTACTTTATTACAAGGATCCGACTGTACCGGATAGAGGTAGGATCAACGGCAACTACCGTCTTTATGTCCCGAAGTCTCTTCGTCACACCTACTTACACGGCTGTCACGACCATCGACAGGCTGGTCATTTAGGCATTCACAAGACCCTTGGTAGGTTACGGCAGGTTGCATACTGGCCAAGATTGTTTTCTGACGCTGTGAAGTATGTGAGGTCATGCGCGGTCTGTCTCAGATAGTCAAGGTGTCTCAAACCAAGAAAGCAGGCGACCTGCAACCCGTCATTGCGAGCTTTCCTACGCACATGATCGTGATCGACTTCGTTGGTCCGCTTCCCGAAACTCATGCGAGAAACAGATACATCCTGTGCATGGTGGATTATTATACGAAATTCGTCTGGCTGGTATCCACCAGATTTACTACTGGGAAAACAGCCGCAACTAAGTTCCTGCAGGCAGTGGTGGCTGACAATGGTCCACCGGACTACGTGGTGTCCGACAATGGTGCGTCTTTCATTGGTAAGATGTTCGAAGCAATGCTGCAAGTGTCAGGAGTGCACCACAACAGGATCACGGCCTACCACCCTCAGGCGAATGCAACGGAACAAGTAAACCGAACCATGAAAGCATGTCTTCGTGCGTTTGCACACGAGAACCACGAGCGATGGGGTCCACTTCTCCCAGCACTACAATATGCGATAAGGACTACCCCACATGCAAGTACCAGTGAGACTCCATTTTTTCTTTGGCATGGAAGAGATCCGCGGAATCCTCTTCAAATTTTGAGCCTTCCTGCTAATCAATCAAACTTAACTGTGAAAGAATATGCAGAGCGAAATCATGAGGCCTTGGAGGAGACTCATGACCTGGTCCGCGCACACCTGGCGGAGGTGGCCAGGAATGCCAAATGCGCTTACGACAAGAAGCATAGGCCAGTGTCTTTCGACGACCGTCAACTGGTGGAGATTAAGAACCATGCTCGTTCAAATGCGCAAGCCGGATTCACAGCGAAGCTTGCTGCAAAATATGAGGCACTTTACAGAGTCATTCGCAAGAGGTCTCCGGTGACCTACCAAATAGTGCCTACTTATGATGCTTCGGACGTTCGAACGGTGAACATTGCTGACATCGAACCTTATTTCCATCCTTTAACCATGGACAAATTTGGCCCTGAAGAAATCCGTGACGAAGAAGCTGCAAACGATGAAGTTGAGCAGTCAAATGGAGAACGAATCAAAGAAACCGCTGAGACTGAAACATTGGGAAACGATGAGAACCACGATGAGCAACAACGACTGCCTGATGCTGCTATCGAGGATGATTGAGAACAAGGTTCCAGTGATGAAAGTTAGCTTGGCGATGATGGAGAGAACACCCCAGTTATGAACCGTCCCAAATGACGAATCGCTCAACCAGCTTCTTGGAGGAAAGACTATGTGTGGTTACTCAAGGAAGTCTCACTACCGTTCACTCAAGTGTGTGACTATGAGTGGCCAGAAATTATGGACTTTTAGTGAGAGAGATCTGTTGAACATTTATTGAGATGGCGGTGAGTTGGGACCGACTGCATGGACTGTCGATCGGCTCATTTCCATTGGGAAGGAGGTCCTGGAATGGTCATTTTAGGAGAAACTTGGAATTTGTGCCACTTCGAGTCATTGAGGAAACACTGAACTTTGAGCGACGCCTGAATTGTGTGGTTGGGAGAGGAGCTAGGCTCTGTTCCAGGTTATGGGCTCACTCCAAGGTTGTATTAATGCGTCGAACCTAATTGCTGCATTTCGGTGGTTTCTGTTCTGGAAAGTACGAATCCGTTTCTGTGGTGAGTGTGATTTGTTTTCGGTGGCCGAGCAGTGAAACAGTGGTTGCAGAGGTCAGTGTGATCATCGCGCAGTCTGGAACTAATACGTGACGGTGAGTGTGGTCACGCACGGATGTATGCCAATCTGTAGTGCAGGAAATCTGGACTAAGTCGTACCTAGACTATCTGTGCGCATTGCAAGTGACATGAAAGACTAAGTCGGCTTGGCCGCATGGTGTGTGACTGGACTGCACAGCTGTGAACTTTTCGTATGGTTATTATATGTATTCACATTTATCGTGTTAATTGTATTCATCATGTGTGTATTCAGTTTGTAGAACTGGTAAAACCCCTTTTGTAAGCACATGGGTGAGAGCACTTTAGGGGGGAGCATGTCATAGTTGCCTTCCCCAAGGCTGTTGCCATGACACTAACCTGGCCTCTCCTAAATTGCCCTCAGCCTGGATGCGTCTCTCTATGAAGCCCCTAAGGCTAATCTTTGCTTGCTAAGGAGTCGAAGCAAGGAGCCTTGGCACATGTGTGCTGGCTCAGAGATGTAATGCCCATGATCTTATTAAACCCACATGTTAATACCATCATCGGCTGTTGATTCGAACAATTCGTCATGTCCACACATCCGGGCACCAGGTGGATATGACAAATGCACCACCAAAACCAAACGAAAACGAAAAATTTGCAAGCTTCAATGTTGACATTGATGGTGAGCTAGTTGATTTCTTGTCGCCCATCCATAATTTTGCCAGAATGACGACCGCTAACGGCCAAGGTGTACCATTAGGTGACGCCATTCTTTACCAATTTCCAGCGCCGCAGTCCAAAACGCCGCCGCTAGATGGCAGCACCGGCCAGCACAAACGTGTGCACTGGTCGACGCACGCCACCAAACCAGAAAACGATCTCGAATTGCTCAAAGAGAAATTACGGTGGCAGAACAATCAACATGGAATCGAAAAACAACAATTAATAAACGATTTCAGCAAATAAATTCAGCAGATGCAATTGCATCTCAACACACAAAGAGAAGCCGATAAACAACTAATGCAGATGCAATTCGACAAACAAATCAAGAAATTGTCGAGCAAACTCACTGCCTCACATACGGAAAACGCAAATCAAATGGCTACAAACCAAAAGCAATGGAGTGACGTACAATTCAAGCAACCACTGCATAGCACCCCCAACAACCAGCCAACACCCCCAAACAACCGGAAATTTTTTAACCACAGCAGGAAAACAACTTTCACCTCACCAAAACCAGAACAGCAACCATGAGTCAGTAAAGTTAAGTCAAATGAACATCCCTAACCACGGGAACAACGATACCATCCCGTTTTGGCAACAAAATTCCAGCCAAATGCAAATGAACATGCCACCAAGCATGCAACTTAACCAAATGCAAATGAACATGGTACCAAACATGTACCCACGTCAGCAATACACAAACCAATATGGAGTACAGCACCAACAACCAAATGGTGTAATAAATAATGTAAGCGCGCTGCAAGCAACAGCATGCAACAAACGCTGCAAACAAGTGCTGATACCACCGAAAGCACAGCATCTCCCATGCAGGCATCCTACCAAGTTCCCATTGACATACAAGCCTACATGTACTACACGCCACCATCATGGATTGCGCATCTAAGCAGTGAAATCACGGCACACATGTTCCAGCCATTGCTACTCAATGACAACACCAATCTGAGCGGTTGGATAAACTCCACGACGGTCAGACTCACAGGTTGTACACTGCCTCCGCACGAATTTCGGGACATAATCCAATGCAATTTAAGGGGCAGATACTACAACTGGTGGAAAGCACTTGAAATTAAAGCATCCAATTGGCGAGAAATGAAAGCAACCATACATGAAGAGTTCAAGAAACCCAACGCTGAACAAGAACGACTTGCACAAATCTACAATGCACGTCAACAATACAGAAAAACACCGGCAGACTTCGTACACAGAATGCTACGTCAAACTCGCAAATTGCAACATAAACTGGAGAAAAAATAGGAAACCGATCCGATAATTGCACAAATGCACAACAAGTACAGATGGACCTTAGCACCCACGGACCTTCACTCACCAGACGCACTCCTTGAACGCATCAAGACTCTACTTAACTTAATGCGATTTTCAGAGGAAACTGGAGAACAAAAGTCAAACAGCAAACAAACGACGACTTCCAACCAAAGTCAAACTCCATCAACATGGACACCGCAGACTACCAGCCATGACGACAAACACCAACGTCAAAGCCAACAGTCTCAACAGAGCATCCCGTACCAACAACCACAAGCACCAGTAACGAATCGAAGCGCCACCAACGCACCAGCACTGGTACCCTCAGCACCGCCACCAGCGTTGATTGACCGCACCGTCCCGGTAAGTCAGCCGACCTGCGCTTCTAGATTGAACGCGGAATCACCAGCTTTCGTTGCTCCCTCAGCTGCACCTGCCACTCTTCAGCCCCAAACCGAACAACAGCACCAAGCAAACAGCGCACAACAGCGACGACCTCTGAGTCGCAAGCCATGGCACAGAAGCGTTATATGCTACAATTGTGATGTAATTGGGCACATTTCTTCGCTCTGCTCCGCATCAAGAAGGCCTAGAAAACAAAGACCGCCACCCGAAACCATGCACATCAGACCGTCCGATGACATGCAATCAATGCACGTGGTGGCCTATGCAAAAGGTTTCTACGCAGGGCTTGACTCAGGTTCAACCTCAAGCTACATCCGCACCGACTGGCTAACAACGCTCCACCCGCACACCATGCAAGATCTGCAGCCGTTCACGGGCATTCAGTCGACACTCGCCAACGGTGAACCAGGGATCAAAACCATCGGCACGATAAAAATTGCCATCGTAACGCACGGCAGACACCTGACCCAAGAATTCAGCGTCGCAGACGACTTGGCTAATAGCTGCATCCATGGCAGAGACTACGCCAGGAAGGTGAAGTTACACGTGGATCATGCCAACAACATCGGCAACTTTGACAGAGACCTCCGACATTCTTTTCCTCTCTCCGCTCGCGCAGCAAATCCGCACACACCGGTCATGAACTCAGCATGGTTCATCCAAACCCTGGAAGGCACAGAACAACCTAACCGAAGGAGAATTTGAATTTCTCAACTGGCTCCTCGAGCAGAACAAGGACATTTTTCCGGGGAAACCAGGGAGACTAAAGGGCAAGGAGTACAAAGTCAAACTCAACCCGGAAGCCAAACCAATGTCCCAAAGACTTTATTCGACTTCACCCGCAATCAAGAAGGAGATAAATAAGATGGTGGATAAACTCCTAGCATCAGGAAGGATCGAGCCATCTGACAGCCAGTAGGGATCACCCTTTTTCCTCAAACGAAAGAAGAACGGAGGGGGATTTAGGCCAATACTTGACTACCGCTACCCGAACTCGTGGATTGAAACCAACAACTATCCGATGCCGCGGACGGATGAAGTGTTTCACTTCCTAGCCGGAGCGAAGTATATCTCCGTTCTGGACAGTGAGCAGGGGTTCCACCAGATCCCACTGGACCCTGCTAGCCAAGACTGCACAACATTCGTCTGCCTTCGAGGCGCATTTAAATTTAAGGTTTTACAGTTCGGCCTGAAGACAGCCAGCCAAGCCTTCCAGCGAACCATGACCCTAATCCTCGGTGACCTCAACAACCACGTGTGCATCTTGTACATAGATGACATTATTATAGCCACGTGCACGTGGAAAGAACATTGCTGGGCCATCAAGGAGATTTTCAAGCGTCTCAGAGATGCAGGCTTCACCCTAAAGAGAAAAAAGTGTTTTTTTGGCGTCCCAGAACTCAAAATTCTTGGCATCAAAGTTACGGCGAAAGGCATAGAACTATCAACTGAACACATGACTGCCATTCGCAACTGCCCTCGACCAACTCCAAGGAAGAAGCTGGAAGCTTTCTTGGGCCTATGTGGGTAGCGGCCTATGTGGGTAGTTCAGAAAATTCATCGACCACTTTTCCTCCATTGCGGCTCCTCTCCATCACCTCACGAGGAAAGACCATGAGTACCAGTGGAAAGATGAACACCAGAGAGCCTTCCAGACTCTGAAGAGCAAGCTGCTAACCACAGGCATCCTATCCTTGCCAGACTTCTCACAACCATTCATCGTGGAATCGGATACATCCACAGAAGGTCTTGGAGCCATGTTGACACAGAGCATCAACGGTGAAACCAAAATCATCGAATTCTTCAGTCGAATGCTGAAAGATCGAGAACAGCAGTACCCCATCTTTGAACTCGAAGCCCTCGCCGCCAACGAAGCTATCGAACATTGGGAGACATACCTCGCAGGCTACAAATTTCTCATGATAACCAACAACTCCGCTCTGAACTGGATTCTGTCCAAGAAGACATCTTCAGCGAGAACAGCTCGATGGGCAATCCGAATGCTGACCTTCGACTTCTCAGTCATTCATCGGCCAGGCAAAGACAACATCGTAGCAGACGCCCTGTCATGAAATTCTGTACCAGACAACCCCGACGACGAAGATGAGACGACAAACACCGACAAAGACAAACCGACCATGACAAACAAAATCGAAGAACTGGTTCAAGAGCACAAGACGTCCATGTGCCACTCCTGTACATACGTGCTCAACCAGAAATCGACATCAGAAACAAGATGCAAGTAAAAATCGCACAAGAAGCCGACCCAGTCGCAAAACGCATCTCGAAAGCTCTGTCTCGACCCGAACTTGCAGGCAAAGACGAGATGTACAACTACGTTATCAAGATAGGACGCAGCTACACCTTCAACACCGACAGAGTGCTGTACTACGTTGACCCTCTGGCTCCCACAAAAGGCCATCCGGAAAATGCATGGCACATTTACGTACCAAAGACACTGTGTCACACCACACTAACGACAGAGAAATAAAAAAACTGGTAAAAATTCCTACCTTCCTGAAACAAAAAGAAACAATTAGGTGTATTTTTTTTTATGAACATATATTTCTATTGTAAGTCACTGTAAGAAATTTTTAATTTAATAGAGCAAGGGAGCTATCAAGGCGCTTTCACAGAATATTAGCTTGACATTTTTGAAAGCTAAAAAAAAACTTAAATTTAACGTGTGTAGGCCTACTACTCAAGAGAAAAATATTTTTGAAGGATAGCCTGAAAATTGACGGCTATCTTAAATTTTTCACGGTTTACAATTTACTTGCTTTATTTTTAAGATATATAACAATGGAAATGTTCAACAATTTCATAATGCTTTTTTTTTTTTTTGTAGATTTTTGCAACTTCTGGTCAAGAATTTTTGAAGAAATTTTTTCAGCAATTTCGGATATTGTAGCAGCATGTGGCTACAAGTTGGGTTGAACATCTTACATCATTTACTTGCGTGGCTTTACTTTGGCTCCATGCACCCACAAGTCGATGTTTTGCCATGAAAAATAAAAAACGTATAAGATTAAAACCAAGGAATCTGTTTTCCTTACGAATAAGAATTTACAACACATATTTGTCTCACGACTACAATTAAAATTTACCTTGTTTATTCAGGGCACAAATAACAAAAAACGCGATATTTTTGCCAGCACGGCACAATTTAAAAATAACTATCTATTAGGTTAATGAATAACAATTAACTACACAACGAAGTTACGGTTGCATTAGTGCATTTTTAAGTTACAAGTTGAAACGGTTAGGTGCTTTTTTTATTCGTTTGTGACGTCCTAAGTCCGGAGAACGTCGTTTAGGTTCGGTTTCAGAAGCAACCTCTTGAACTGGAGAAATTACTTACCGATTTATTATTTGTTAGCTGGTTTTGGTGTTTGCTGAATAGTGTCGGACTATACGGCGCTATTTGTTTCCGAATTTTGTCAAAAGAGGGACGCGCTGTCGGAAGGAAACAAAGCTTTTTCTACGACACATTCATCAGTAACACCGCCTACTGGCTTCTCAGCGACTGGTTGGAATAAATGACCATCATGATTATGACGTCTGTCTGCTTTTGAATGGCTGGTGCTAGGCTCGGTGCGCCTGCACTCAGGTGACATTGCCTTTGACTTTGCCGGAGGCATAAACAAACTGGAAGGACGTGATCCAATAGATTGCCTCTTTCGATAATTAGGTGTGACAACTACGTGGCTAGGCTTGACGGTGGAAGAACGCCTATTTTCGGACTGATTAGCGGGATTATTATTCATCGCTGAATTCGCTGTTTTTAGTGCTGCGTTCGGCAAGTTATCGGGACTTAGCTTAGACAACGGCTCGACAGGAATTACCGCGTGTCGGATGTTAGTGCTTTCAACTTCTCTCAATCGTAAGTGACATCTTGCCTTGCGCACTACTATGTTAGCTTATGTTAGGACATTATAGATTTCATGTGGCAATACTGCATTTATTATCCCGGGTAGCCATAACTTGTCGGACATGCGGCTGAAGTTACGGTACCACATTGGCGTGTTTAATGTAAACTTAACCAACGGTTTATTTTGTGAACTCACAATTTGTTTTTGTTGACGCTCTTTTACTTTCGCTATTATATCCAGAAGCAATAAATCAAGTCGTGATTTAAACTCATGGTTAAAATAAAGTTTTGCTGCTGTTGCTTGAGTGGTAGTACTTAGCGTAATTCTACTGGATGCTATACATGCGTTAATACTGTCTTGTATTCCGAGACCATCCCTTCTCGCAGCTTTATAGATTTTCTTAAAGTTCTTGAAAAAAACTTCTGCTCGGCCGAATAACTAGAGCGAATAACTAGGCCCTGTTAGGTGACGAATACCCTTGGATTTTAGCCAATCTTGAAACAAACTCGAGCACCATTGAAGGCCGTTGTCTGTAACAAGTACATCAATTAATCCGTAGTCGGCAACGTGAGTATTTATAATACGTATTACTTTTTCGGACGTGATGGTTTTCATTTTGTGGACAAATGGGATTTTACTACGGGCGTCCACCATGATTAAAAACATGTAATTATCCACGGGACCACAAAAATCAGCGTGAAAACGTGCATTTGGCTTGGGCGGGTACTCCCAGGTGTGTTTAGGACCTGGTGATTGGTTTTCTTTAAACTCTTGGCAATTGGCACACGATTTTACCTTACGCTCAATAGCGGCGTCCATAGAAGGCCACCAGATCTTCGCTCGTGCGAGACCTTTTAACTTAACAATTCCTAAATGGGAACTAAGTAAGTCATTAAGCATTTGTTTCTGCAAGTCTGCGGGAATTATGACTCGGAATCCCCAAAATAATGTATCTGACTCTACAGTTATTTCAGTATGCCTAGTAAAGTATGGAAGTAAATCCTGGTCGTCACAATGACTGGGCCAGCCACGGTGAACGTATCTAAATACTTTGCATAGAATAGGATCCTTACGACTTTCAGCAACTAACGTTTCATTTAAAACTGGTAAGTTAGAAATGGTTTCTAGTGCTAATACGTTGTACTGCTCCTCAGCTTGTTCTAATTCCTCAACATTGGGGAGGGGGAGACGTGACAACGAATCAGATGTTACATTTTCCTTTCCAGGAATGTGCTGAAAATCATAGGAATACCCTTTCAGAAGGACTGCCCAACGCTGAACCCTCGCTGCTGCTATTTGGGGAATACCTTTTTTGGGATCCAAAATCCAAAGAGCCTTCTGGTCGGATTGAAGGATAAACTTTTGGCCATAAACGTTTTTGTGAAATCTCTTCACCCCCCCCCCCCCCAGCTACACTTAAAGCTTCACGTTCAAAATGGCTATAACCTTGTTCTGCCTTTGTTAATTTTATGGAGGTAAAAGCTATTGGTCTGCTCTCACCATTAGACATTCTATGCATCAGGCTACAGCCTACCCCATAACGACTTGCGTCGCAAACCAGCTTGAGCTTTTTTTAGGGTCGTAATGTACCAGTATCTTACATTTAACAAAATGTTCTTTTACTGTGTTTACTGCCTTGTCGCAATCCTTCCCCCAGATCCATTTAACTTTGGGGCTTAACAGCCTGGTCACTGGGGCAAGAATATGTGCCAAGTTAGGAAGATACTTTGAATAGTGGTTTACGAATCCTAAGAAACTTTGTAACTCCTATATGTTAGTGGGGTTAGGGGCGTTTGTAATGGCTTCAATAACCTCTGGCAGGGTGTGTAAACCTTCAGCGTTAATCATGTGACCAAGGTACTTGAGGTCAGGCCGTGATAACTTGCATTTGTCAATACGAAGTTTAGCCCCCGCATCTTGGAGTGCAGTCAAAAGTTGGTTCAACGATTCATCATGAGATTTCACTTTGGCACTGACCAAACTGTCGTCGTAAAACGGCATGCATTTAGGAATTTTGTTAGTGGCTTGCGTCATAACGCGCTGGAATATTCCTGGCAAGGCCTACAGATACTCTAAGCCACCTGAAAAGTCCTAGTGGCGTGTTAATCGTTAAAGCAGCTTGAGACTCCTTATCCAACTCAATTTGCAGGAACGCATCCTTCAAATCTATCAAACTAAAGGTATCACTGCCTGAAAACTGACTAAATAACTCTGCAACTGTGAGAACTGGGTAATGGTCCACCTCTAGCTGAGGATTAACGGTGGTTTTATAATCCCCTATGACACGTATGTCACCGTTCGGTTTATGAACTATGACCAGAGGTGTCGTCCATTCAGAAGTTACCACAGCCTCCAGAATACCCAGGCCAACAAGGCGCTGAATTTCCTGGTTAACTCGTTCTTTTAATGCAAGGGGGACAGGGCGAACTCGGCGATAAACGGGTTTCGCATCAGCCTTTAACTGTATTTTGACTTTGTAATTTTTGAATTTTCCAAAGCCAGGGCCAAAATGCTCTGGAAACCCCTCTTCAATCTCCTTAGTGTTAACCACAGATGGGTTTAACTTAACTTTTTTAACCTGTTTAACTTTAGTTTGGAGATAAAAAAAAAAGGCATCGTTTCCTACTCGAAAGACAGAAATCAAATCTTTGCCAAATAAATTTGACTTATAGTGTTTAGAAACCATAGCATCTAAATGCTCAATTTGGCCATTTACAGTTACTTCTAAGTTAACTAGAAACATAGCTAACTCCTCCCCTTCGGTGTACAAGTTTATAGAGTATGGGCTATTTAGTAATGGCACATTAGAAATGTATTTGTTGTACCAGTCCATGGAAATGACTGTTTCATCTGCACCGGAATCTTGTTCCATTAGTAACTCAATTCCGTTCAGAGTGACTGCATGGAATGTACCATTTAGATATTTTCATTTGGTTAATGACTACTTTATTAGTTTGAACTGGGTCTGAACCTTGTTCAGTTATGCTGCTCACTCCGATGGTGTTATTTTGCAAGCGATAGTCCTCTACGGACTCTAATTCATTAGTTGAATCATCAAATTGGTTGTTAATGTCACTACCCTCAGTTTCAGAATCACTAAATTCGTTTTGGTAAGCAGATTAACTTTTTGCGGTAGCTGTATTTGTTTTTAGCCTTACTTTTGGGAGCAAGACTCTGAGATGATTTTGAGTTTACTTTAGGTGCATGAGCACTAGGGCTTTTTCTACAGACTACCATTAGGTATCCTTGGGTGTGACACCGGCCACAGAGGCAAGCTTTATATTTACATCTAGATTTTACATGGCCATCGCGTCCGCAGCAAGTCGAAAATTAGAAGTTTTGTTTCTTTTAGTGACATAATTTACTGATTTGATGGTTGAACAAATTTCTGCTTGGTCTTCCTCTGAAGATTCCAGGGACAGAGCAAGAGACACTGTTTCAGATAAACTTAAAGTTTTCTTCAAAAGCTCCATTTGTATCCTTTCTGACAAAATTCCAACAATGAATCTATCTCTGATCATTTCACAATTAACATTCTTAATTTTGTCAAAGTCACAATGTTTAGTTAGAAGCTTAAGAGCTGAAACATATTGATTTAATGATTCCTCAGACTTTTGAGCTCTTCTGAAGAATTTCATTCTTTCTGACACTACAGAAGGAAGCGGCTCCAAATCGTTTAAAATAGCTTTAACTAATTCATCATACGAAAAATCGGTTGGAACCTTAGGGGAAATAATGTTTAGAATTTTATCAAACATCAACCTTCCCAGTGATGCCATTAAAATATCCAATTTATCTGCATCAGCAACTTTCTTTGCTCTGAAGAAATAATCTATACGTGTTGAGTATCTATCCCACGTATCACCTTCACTGTCAAACTCAACATACAGGCTAGGCGGTTTTGCCATATCGTCTCAGTCTGTAACGTTAGCACTTAGGCTAAGACTTAGGTCAATAATTAAACAATTATTAACTGCAACGTCAACTACTCATTTGCTAAAGTAACGTCTATTAAGACGGCCACTACAGGTGGTACACTATTTCACCTGCAACTGACATACTTAAGTCAACCTGTAATAAGTTGTGACAAATTACTAACAATTTAGCCAAATTAAATTACTAAAGCCACTCGAGACTACAATTGAATTGCTTAACATCTAAGCCTAATTCCAAATTCATAGCCTACCTAATTTTACAATTTGCTTACCCACAAAGTTTCATAATTAGAATTTAACACCGTTATTTAATTTACTTCTCAAGCAAAAAAAACAAAACAACACCATTGGCTTAAGCAGCTTGCAAGCCAAACAAGTTCACTAAACTTAACTAGGTACGTAACGTGATAATTTACCTCACAGCCAGCCAGTGTAGAGAAAAGGCACATCGCTGTGCCAACACCCAATTTATTTGCGTTTATTCTGTTTATCCTAATTATAGTAAGAAAGGTGAAAACAGCCGACGCGTTGCATTGGGACACAAACCTTGTACAAATTGTGCATTAGCAAAGCAGTTTCTCTCACTGTTCTAGCAAATAAGGAACGAATTGTTTAACTACAATTGAATTCGAACCACACAAAGTTCCACTCACTCAAACAACAGTTTTTAGCTTTAAGATTTAAATTAATTCCCATACTGGGCACTAAACCTTTTTGCCTAAATAGTAAAATTGCCGACTCACCGAATTGGAGCACTGAAGATGGTTGGTAGGGGGAATAATTACATTAAATCTTAAAATACTCCACTGGGGCAGCTCGTCGCCATTCTTTGACGAGCCTTACGTCAGCCGAAGCAATTAATGCTTGTATGGCTGAACCGGCTCAATTTTGAACATTACCAGATATTTTTAGAGAAGAAGAAATCTGGTAAAGGGAGGCGCCAGCCCAGGGATTCGACCCGGGAAACCTCCGATCATCGTCGGGGCCGAAAGATTGTCCAGAATTAGCCAGAATACATCCCATAGCCGCTGAAGGAGCATGGTAGCCTCTCACGCTACCCTGGCCGGCAGTCCTGGCGGGGACTTTGCCAAGGTCCCATTTCCAGGGGTTCGACCAGATCCGCAAACCTCCAGCAACCAGTCTGAGCTCTCTCACAGCTCAGCCACGATGACCAGTGCAGGTCAATATTGCATTAGTAGTTATGGCACTCCTATTAGTATGTTAAGCTAGGAAGGGTTAACAAAAGGAAAACAAGGATTGCTAAATACTGTGGTGCCACAAGTGACGACACCACAATCCTAACTGAAATTGTTTAGGTTAGATAGGAATCATCCTAAGGCTTATTTTAAGGTATAGGGTGTAGCAGCTATTTTGAATTTCAGAGTGCCATTGTAATGCTCATATTTGTATTTGTATCCAAGCTAAACAATCTCGGATAGGATTGATGGAAAGGATAGATACCCACCTTTCAGAATATTCTAAGTATGTCCATTTCGGGCTATAAGAGAGGTCACAAGAGTACAACGAATTGGAAAATCAACATATGCTTTCGCCGTCATGCCATTACTGCTTCACGTTTAAATGGGCCTAGGTCGGTCCCTATCTAAGCTAAACAATTTCGGTAAAGATTGATGGAAAGAATAGATCCCCACCTTTCAGTGAATTCTAAGCACGTTCATTTCGGGGTATTAGCTTACATTGCTTGCAAGGATACTTTAAACACGAAATCGCTATAACTACCATTATGGAGGGATAAATCACACCTCCACCTTCCCCAAGGGGTTTTTTGAACTTGCTATCATAGCTATTATTTCCAGTTACTCTTCATTATGTATTCATGCTTTTCACAGAAAGTGAAAAATTCCATCAATTTTGGGTGCATTGGGGGCCACAGACGTAGCCTCTTTGGCACTGTTTATTCACTGAATCATTGACTCAGTTGAAAAAAAAGAAAGAATAGAACCTTTTTTGCAGACAATTCCATCCTCTACAATTTCGGATTAAACATTATTATATGCAGCCGTTTCCGTGATGTATTGAAAAATCCGATTTCAGATGCATGTTTCCAAGTTGGTGGCATTAGCTCAACGTTCTTCTACAACATTTATTGGCTGAATCATTGAATCTACGAAAAAAGGAATAGAACATTTTCTGTAGAAAATTGAATGCTGTTCTTTTGTGGACAGAACATATTTTCATGCTCAAGCAACCGTTACTGAGATATGTTGAAAACACCGTTTTCGGACGCCTTGTTTCCAAGATGGCGGACAACGCAATGGTCGGATTTTAGGGGACTCTTAGTAGTATGTTGTTTAGCACGCCATCTGAGACCATCCCACAAATTTGTAGCTTGTTGCTAATTAATTCCTTTATCAACCATATTTTGACTGGACTATTTTTCCTTCTGTTGTAAACCTAAATTGTTTCCTGTTTGGAAACTTTTATGTGTAAACTGCCTTGTGTGGTTTTTCTTAAATAGGCAATTTTAGACCAAAGATCTTTAGTTAGCGAGTAGGAGTCGAGCTGTGTAGACCCTACTTAGTTTAGAGCTGTCTCCAGTATACTGTAGCATTCTGTAGGAACTGTATCAGGGGCAGCATATGTAAGGAATTAATTAATGACTTAATTAGTATTCATAACAGAAACAATACAACTAATTGATAAGATACATATTTGCATAATATCATACGTTTATTAAATGCATGAGACGAATATTTATTCGGATAGATCAAATAGACTCCAAATAAATAAATACAATGAGGAGTCCTTCTTCAAAGACAACCGAGAGGTGGCAAGATCATTGTAACCAGACCAGTGTAATTACACCTATTGTTAGAGTTTAAAGGATGGCATTACCAGTTGATAATATTTGCGACATTTTGTAGAACCTTAAATGATTTTCTAGAAGTAGATTTAATTACGATAAGATCGTCGCTCATGATTGATTACTTCGAGGAATAACTATAAAACACTCCCACACGAGATAGTTAATTATATCGGCAGATAGCTTCAAAGTGCCGACTACGGGGAACATCCCAAATCCCCGAATGCAACAATAGAATGATTGACATGCGTAGAGGTCCCATTTGGTGATAAGGCCCAAGCTGTCAGAATGTTACTATATTTAGCATTTCAACAATAAATCAATACTACAATGGATCGATCATGGCCGATAACGCTACAGTATTTAAACCGAACCTCGGAATGCATGATATCAGTCGATCATCAGCTGCTCAACATTTGCTTAACTAGTCTACGCCAGTCAAATTCCGGAGGTCCCGATTTTGAAAGCACGCCAGGCCAGACGCCGTGCCGTATCTTGGACGGAGCCTCACCGCCGGGCCAGAACCGTGTGCTGCTAGCTTCACTCACGCTTCTATCATAGAGCTAATTATTTCAATACGATAGCAATAGCTATGATTCTTTAAGATTTACTAGTAACAATACTGCGATACTAAATTAACCCGAGACTTCTTAATTATTTAAGAGAATATAATAATGATTTAGTTTTCCGCTCGACTTAATCAGTAATGCCATTCGTTCGACTCATTGCCGAATAACTAATCGATACATTAAATCGTAACAATCTGTCACTGATTTAATTGATCATATTGTGGGGGTCAATATTGTGTACTCCAGAGCGTCGATTAAAGGCCCAGTATTAGATGAATGATTGATTATTATTTAGCCTACCTATTTAGTGCATAATTAGTGTTTATTACAATTGATTGCCCTTAATGCTATCCTGATAATGATGTTATTCTGGTCAATTGGTCACTGGAATAGAACACTACAATGGTATCATAAGTGGAATTCAATCTCCCTTAAATCCCCAGAAAGGAAAAGAAAAAAATAATACTAATAATTTTAAGTGCATTCAGTTGTATTTTACAGAAATAATGCCAATTTTCACATTTTGCAGTCTTTAAAAAGCTGAAACTTAGCGTTAAAATTCGGTTCAGGTTTTTCCGAGTTGAACGGTAGTTGGTTCATTTATATACTGGATTCTAACACTCAAAAAGTACGGGAAAGTAGCCTATTTCACGAAAGTAGCGTTGGTTAAGCCTTGTTGAAAATAACATTGTTGATTTTGCTAACATTTTGCGATTGTTTACGAAATTGTTGGTTGATATGTTCAATGCTATGAAATATATTCAAGTGTATTATCTTGTGTGCATTTAAACGTTATTTGTTTTAAATCTGCCACAATAAGAGGCAATTTTAGTCTGCCAAAATTGACTAACCTATAATTGAGTAAACTTTTACGCCTAAATTGAGTTCAGTGCATCTTGTTTATTAGTCATAGCAGTTCTAATTTTCTATGAAATTGTTCGTGCTTACGCTTAAAATAACTACTGTCAAATTATTGCCGACTTAAGGTGCTAAAATTTGGGAAAAGTTTAGTATTTTCCATTTTAAAGGGAAAATTCATCATTTTGTGCAAAATTGCAGAAAAATTTTCAAAGTGCTTAAAACTTAAGACTTGTGCTACAATTAAGTTTAAATCTAGTTTAAGCTTTGAATATTCACTTAAAATCTAGTTAAATAATGCCTAGAACTAGAAGTAATTGTGCTAGAGGCACAGTTCAAGTCTCGTCAAGAGGCAGACAAATTAGAAAACCCACAAATCGCCATGATTTTGTAGAATTTACGGATGCTTCAGTTAGCACTCCTAATTTAGACAATACTAATACTACACCAAATGAGTAAGATGCAGAATCAGAGCATTCTGATACCATCTCCGAGATCGATGATGCATTAAATTTGCCACCACCCAAGCGAGTTCAGTCTCGTTCAGCTAATCGTAAACTCAAAATAGGGGTAACGCTAGAGATCGGAAAAGATCTAGGTCTCCACACGATAATTGTACATCACGTAAAACTCGTGTACCTTTAAATTCCCAAGTACCACTTAGTACTCAAGTAGCACTAAATAATCAAGTATCACCCAACAATCAGGTGTATTCAAATCAAAATATGCCATTAAATCAAACTACGCCATTAACCCAAACAGTGCCGTTAAATTTAGTAACGCCACAGCATAATCATGCGTCACCAAATTTGACACCAACTATGCCTACCTTGCAAATGCAAACAAGCGCTCAAACACCGCTTAACATTCAGTTGCCATTAAATTCGCAAATACCAAATCATTCCCATGTTCCTATTACTCCAAATGTAGTAATAAACTCTCAAATTCCACCTGGAAATCAAACACCGCTAACTTTAACCCCAAATCTTACTAGCGGGCAACAAGTCAATATGATTGAGGAATTTCATCTTCAAAGAATTACAGACCATACTTTGGCAGTATGTTTACAGTCAACTAATGATAACTTTAAAGCAGTAACAGAAAATCATTTAGAAGTATTGAAAACCATTACTGAATCAAATCAAAGCAGGAATTCTCATAATAAGTCTAGACTTTGGGAAGTATTATGTTCAGCCAAGAAAGCTATTTTACCTTTTGCAGGGGATGACTCATTAGACATTTTCGCTTTCACATTAATGCTAGAAAATTTGCAAACATTAGATCCTTCATTGCAAGATTCAGAACTAGTTTCGGTTGCATGTAGTAAATGTACAGGTCCAGTTGCAATTATTTATTTAGCCATGAATCCGCATATAGCCACTTCTCAAAATTGGGACAGCTTTAAGGAAATTTTAATTGATAGATTTGGTTGCGGAGGTGACATCGTCACCCCACATTTATTTCATACGGGGCGACTCAAAAAGGGAGAAACTATCGAACTTTTCGCTGCCAGGTTAGAGAAAAATGCTTCATGACTTTGGAAAGTTAAACCTACAGACTCTGAATCCCAGAGAGCTTTTAAACAATTAGCAAAAGATGACGGAGTGCGTACAGTATTTCTGCATGCTATGCCACGGGAAATTGAAGTTCATGTAACATCACAAATGCATACCACGTTTAGGGATATGTATAACTAAGCTATCTATAAACGTTCAGTTTTAGCTGGATTCCAGGGCGATGAAGACGATCTTGACTCGGATAAATCAGGCGTTAAACAAATTTCAAATACCGAAGTTAACAACCTAGTTTTTGGCACAATGCTAGATAAAATGAATTTATTAAAAAAAGGTATAACTAAGCTCAGTAAAGCTAAAGCTAAAAATGTTGAAGCTAAAGTTAGTACAGCAGACACTAATGTAAATCAAGTTAAAACATGTCACCGTTGTTTAGCCCCAGGGCATATTAAACGGAATTGTCTCACTAAGGATGAAAATCTACAGCAAGTCCGACAACGTTGGGGAAAAGTTAAACAAGAAGTAGGATTTTCTTCAAATAAACCCAACAACAAAAACGATCGCGGAGGAAACCAATATAGGGGAAATAACCGATATAATGTGTAAATTATTTCTCTGGTTTTGATAATAAGGATTCTGCTAGGCTAACACTAGCAATAGCGGTAACAATAGTTACAATAATGGACAACAAAATCAAAATATTAGTAATAATAATGGTAGAAATCCAAACCAAAATCAAAATCAAAATCAGCAAAGGCAAAATAACAACAACCAAAACCGTGTTCCACAACACGCTACAGACGTAAACGAGAGTAGTGACTCATGTGAAAATGGTTGTAATCCAAAAAATGAGTTAATAGTCTGAATGTTAACAGGGATTCAAAACTAAACTCAAATCAATCAGAACAGAGTAGTAATGAGGATCAAAATCCACATCAGCTCAGTTCATGCTCAAACTCCTGTTACCCAAACTAACGAAGTAAATAGTACTCACTCATTAAAAGTAAAATGCGTTCCATTATTTTCAGAGGACGATGCAAATAAATTAATGCTTTATTTGTATTCAAACGTCGAATGGCACCAGCAAAAACTTGTTTTGCCAGATCGCAGTTAGCCTTACCGTGCTTAACGTCATATTTTGGTAAAATACCGTCAAAATATGTTGCGAGATATATAGATAGTAATAAAAATCTCGTAAATAAATTTACAAATGCTTTAAATACGGTTAACGTTAAATACGATTTAACCTGTGACTCAGTAATAGTAACACTATTCGAGGATGGTTATATTCTACAAATTTTCATTCAGAATTAAACCCAGTCGATACCAAAAAGCCGATAGTTATTGCTTTATTAGGTGACGAACACACGGTTCAGTTTAAACATACGGATGATTCATTCTATAAAGACAGTTAAAATGCCTTCAGGCACTTCTGTTGGTATTTCACCAACAACGCAGAAAGATTGGAAAATTAGATTTCCAACAGTTGTAGGAACGTTCGAACCTACAATTTGCTTAACGTTTTGGGACAGCAAAAATGTTGCCGACCCAAACGCGTCACCAGCAAAACACTCATCGTTGGGAGATCGAGAAAACTTGCTTACGAGCATTTCTGCTCTACCGGGCAACAGATGGTACAAGCAGCACCATCTAGCGTCCGAAGTTGATACTAGCTGTGAGTCAGAGCAGCAAAACGAAACATTGCTCAACTCGGAGCAAACAGCGCCTAACGCTGACGACGTTCAAGTGAACACAGTTTTAAATAAAACCAAGGTTAAATATTCACGTCCACACTTAGTGTTCGACGTTGGTAATAAGCCAGAAATATTTTTATTAGATACAGGGGCTTCAATTTCTTTAATTACAAATACAGCAGCGCAACGCATGCTGAAGAATTTTAGTGTTAAATGTCACTTAATTCCAATGACCACACCAGTCAATTTGGTTGGGGTCGGAAATCGTCAAATTAAAACCGATAGGAAAATAGTAACAACTATAGAAAAATGCGGATTTTTAGAAATCATGAATTCGTTATCGCTCCTGATGGTTCATTTGGTAACATTTCAGTACTATTGGGATACGATTTCATGTCGAATAAATCAAATTCGTTAGCATTAAATTGCCCAGATAACGTCTTAACTATAGACGATTTAAAATTTAAAATGTCGTCAACATCAGAATTAGCTCATGTTGCTTATAATCAAAATAAGGAAATAATAAACAGGGAATATTATAAACCCAATCATATTTACGTAGCATCACTTAACATAGCTAAGATGTAGAGACCAATGATAATCTTAAATCTACATGGAATTGTACACCTAAACAACATTTAATAGACATTACTGTTTCTTTGTTAAGAGACGAAATAATTCCATCAAATTGCGAGAGTAGACTAACCTGAAATTTACATTTTCCGTATCCCGAAATACAGACAGGAGTATTCCAACCTGAAAATGGCGAATTTTCTGTACGTCTTGCTTACAGTCTTGTTAACACAACTCCCACAGGTATTATTCCAGTCATGTGCATTAATTTTAATTGATTTGATGTAGAACTAAAAGCGGGTACTATCCTAGGCACGTACACGACAGCTATTATCGAGTACGAGGATAACGCTTCCTTAGATTCATCAAATTCAAACTTGCTCACCTTAAGTCCCATTGAGAAATCTCAAACCGCAAGTCCCATCGAGGTATCTCAAATCTCAAGTCCCATTGAGATTTCCCAAAACCAATCCAAACCGAGTGAAAGCTCATCAGAGGTGCCATTTAGTAGCCTAGCTGACGCTCCCAAGCATAAATCCAAGGCGGAAATCGATGTAGAATAATAAATTTTAAAACATAGGTTCACGTTTCCAGATTTAAATAAGGAGGAAACGTAAGAACTTCTAGCTATGCTTAGAAATCATCACGAGTCATTTTCTAAAAACGATTTCGATCTAGGATGTTACGAAGGATACGAAGTTCCTATAGATACTGGTTAATCACAACTAGTAAGTTCCTTTTCACCAACGTGAATTATTGGATAAATACATTGACGAAATGCAAAGAGTAGGAATAATCCAAGAAGGAAAATCAGGATGGTTATCTCCTTGTCTAATGGTAACGAGAAGGACTACTGGTTATCGCGTAGTCGTAGATTTACGCGGCTTGAATTCTGTCGTGGAAAGTGTAAGTGTTTCAATACCCACTGTGACGGAAAGTATGGCTCACCTTAGCGGAGCTAAGTATTTTACGCGTTTAAATTTCAAGTTTGGATTTTATCAACTTAAACTAACTGATTTAGCTAAACCTAAAACGTGCTTCTCTGCTAACTCTAAAACCTATTTTTTTAACCGGCTCCCTATGGGCCTTAAAACAGCGCCTGCGCATTTCTAATTTTGTGCACAACAAATATTGGCAGATGTACTAGGAGCCTATTGTACCGTATACCTTGACGATTGTCTCCTGAGTAGTCCAGATCTTAAAACTCCCATCAGTCATGTGAATCGAGCACTAGAACTAGTCGCTCGTTCCGGACTGAAACACAGCGTTGAAAAGTGCGAATTTGCACGTAAAAAGGTCAAATTCCTAGGCTTTGTGTTAGACGAAAACGGAATACAACCTGATAGCGGTAAAACAAAACCTATGCAGCAGTATCCTACGCCTAAGACACCTAAGCAAGTCCGTTCATTTTTAGGTATGGTAAATTTCTATAGAAGGCATATTTCTTCATTCGCCGAAATGTCACAGATTTTGTCCAAACTAACGAGAAAGAACTGTAAATTTATATGGGGCGAAGATGAAGAAAGAGCTTTTCAAGAATGCTGCAATGCTTAAACACCCTGATTTTTCTAAACCCTTTTTCCTTGATGCAGGCACTAGTGGAGTAGCGATCGGAGGCTGTTTAAGACAGTAAAACGGAGGTTTAAACTATCCGTTAGCCTACACTTCTCGAACCCTCACTGAGGGTGAAAAGAAGGAAACAACTACAACTAGACCCCTCAGCCGATCAATTTTAAGTTATTCGACTGGCTAATGAAAATATTCGGCGAATTTTCGACTAGCTGATCTTAGCCGACTATTTTTTCGGCCGCTATCAGCTTGAGACAATTTCGGCGGCTATCGTCTTAGCCTACACGAATTTTGGCATTTCCTACATTAAAATGAGAGCAATATAATATTTTTTTAAGCTAAGGCGTTAGTTACGCGTGTAAATTTTAGTTTTATGCCACAGTAAGTCTTAAGTACGTAAACACAATTTTTAACACAACAAATGAAATGTGCTGTAAATTATAGGTTATATTGGCAAAGGAAATAAATTCAAATGACACCATTAAATGTAACGTTAAAATTAAACATATTTTTTAGTTTTCTGCAAACTTGAGTTAACTTCATTATACGTAATCTGCATCCTTAAAAACGTACCATGTTCGTGTGCGCATAGCGGTGACTCTTGAACTAAAGCACCTACAAAGATGAGACTAGTGCCTACATAAAAGATAATTAATTTACGCTTCGGATTACCTATTTTCCTTGCAGCAATTTGATTTTTTTGACCCTCAAATATGCGGAAATGCCTCTAAAAATTGCTCATGATGTCAAACTTCGATCAGGCAAACTTGGTTGGTAAAAGAAAAACCTAAAAAGTCGACATGGCTAGCCTAACAAAAATGCGGCGAATATGCGGCTGACGTATTTCCGGCGGCGATTTCGGCTATCGGCGGCGGCTGAGGGGTCTAACTACAACAAGGGAAATTCTAGCGTTTTAACATTGTATAGATTCATTTCGTTGCTATTTACTTGGTAAGAAGTTTTTCTTAACTACGTATCATTTAGTAATTTGCTATCTTTATTGTGCCTCATCCCTCCCCCCTTCCCCAAATTACAAAGAATATTACTTCAACTCAGGGAATACGAATTCATCTTACGTCATAAGTCAGGCCTGCTTCTAGCGGTTTCTGACGCGCTATCTCGTATAGAGATACCAGTCACTGTGTTAGGCAGTCAATTTCCTGATTTGACATGACAACACCTAGCGGCGGAACAGCGAAACGATCCATTCCTAGGCTAAATTATAAAATGTCTTAAAGATCAGTCATCAGAAAATCTGATAGATGCTTCTAACAAGCGAAACATCTTTTATAAAGATTATGACGAATTCTATACAGAATTCGGCTTGCAGACCCAAATAGAGGCCGTATGTACAATCTCGCACAGATGTGTATACCAAAATATCTACGAAACTATTGTATCAGGGATTACCATTCTATCCCTGGTGCCGGACATTGCGTAGCCAGTAAAACTAGGGAATCAATAGAGCTATATTGCTATTGGCCTAAAATGATGGATGATATTGCTCGTTACTTTAAAACTTGTCAAGTATGTCAAGCTTACGTTAGACCGAACAAGCCACTTAGGCTAAGCTAAGAGCTTACCAACCCCTACAAGACCAGGTCATTCATGGAGCTTGGATCTCATTGGACCCTTGAATAAATGCGTTCACGGGAACGTCTATATAATGACGTTAATTGACGACTTCAGTCGTTACGTAATTGCAGTCGGAATTCCCGATAAGAAAGCAGAAACAATAGCTAAAAAGTTGTTTTCTCACCTAATAGCTAGATATGGAGCACCCGTGCAACTGTGCGGAGATAACGGAAGTGAGATAAACAACGCTATTCTGGCAAGATTGTCAAATTTGTTCAATATTAAACAGATAAACTTCACTCATAACACTTCGTGGGTAGGAGGAACAGTAGAAGCAGCAAATAAAAGAATAGAGATAGTATCGCGTAAAATTTCCGCAAGTTGTCCAGAAAATTGGTGTAATTAGTGTAATTAGTGATTATAGCGCTCATCCTTGACCATGACAATTACAGCTTGCTAGCCACCCAAGAAGCTAAATTTGGCAAACTCACTCCATAGTGGGAAAATACAGAACTATTCTTTTGAAATAAGAAAAGAAAATTCTCAAAAACATTATTTAGTGAAATAAATTATTTAATTTATGTATAAATGTCACTAACAAATATAAAATTGTGTGAATAATTGTGATATGTATTGTGTAACTCAGAAATATATGTGAATATAACGTAACTGATGTAGTCCAAAAGTCATGTATTATCAGAAAAAAAATTGTGCAACATACAATGAATTGTGGTAAAAGTGTCAGGACGGCAGATAAATGGAGAAAAGATGCTAAATCATAGAACAGGGATCACTCCAACATGATCCAGGACTAATTAATTAAAAGTTAAATGATTCCTAGCCTTGTGGTGAAAGTAAAAGTGTAAATCATACACCCCACCCCTCCTTGCCACGATGCACATGAAATAAATTGCCATTAATACACAAATTTTAAAGATAGAAATGTCATAAGTTAATGGGGAACACATATAACTTACTATAACTTGAACCTAAACACAGTAGTTCAAAATGAAAAACATTGCCGTTACTTGTAGTAAGGCACACTAACTCAAAACATTGCCGTTACTTGTAGTAACGCACTTTAACAAAAAAAAACACACATTGCCATTACTTGTAGTAAGGCATACTTAAATGTAAAATCTTGTAAAATAATTCACGATGTGAATTCAAATTGAATTTGGGTGAAGTACGCTTAAGTTCGGAACAACAAACGCAGTTCAGTCAGTGGATACACTGAGTTTCAAAGTACCTCACATGTAAGTTCCTCAGGAACAGATTACACACTTATACTCAGGTTGCAGTGAAAAACCTTGAAAGATCTACCGCATGCTCGAAATTACTTTTTTCTACCGCATGTGAAACTTGCATTGTAAGTGCAGTCTTATAGCCGTACAAAACAGATAATGGAGTCTGGCCAACTCGTATTATCATGATTTGCCCATGTGTTACTAACTAGTACTGTAGTTACAATGTCACTCAATGACGGAGAAGTCGGACAAAATGTGTGTCCCTTAATGAAAAAAAAAACAGTGACTTCCGGTGCTAGCCACCACACAAGTGATGCAACATCACTCTGAACAAGATATTCAAAATTAAAGATTGCAGATATAATGTTATCTCTGCATATTCTAAAGTAAACAGTGCAGTTGAAGTGCTTGGATACTGTACGATAGTGTTTATGACAGCAGGTTTGTTAAAAACTTGCATATCAGATTTCAATTGGCAGCAAATGGAAAAAAAATGTTGAATGAATGCTGCGTAGAACTAATTTGGTTTAAATTTTAAATTTAGGCTTCTGGAATTGCTATAATTCCTACGTATTGGTTGCTTATGTTCAGGAGCACCAATTGAGGTAGCATAGGTTGTAAACGGTTTGTTTGTTAAGCAAAAAAAGCTCGTTGAAGGCAAAAGCCTTACAGACAAATCACTGTATAACATTTACTTTAGTGACGGTTACGAGTTACTAGAGCCTCGCACAACATTAGGCTCAAGGATTGTGAAATCACATCCTGCAGTATAACATATTTATTGTGAGGAAACGCAATAATTTCTAAAAGTCATGTTTGTTGGCGGAAACTTAACTGTTAGTTTCGACCTGAACATGATAGTCAAAATGGGTTAACACATATATACAATAACAAGGTTCTTAAATTGCTACGATAGACGGCTTTCTGTATTGGTCAGTTTGAACTGTCACGTAGTAATCAAAAGGGAAAACAGACAAACACGAATACAATTGTTTCTAAAAAATCCTACGATTGACGGCTTTCTGCACTGGATAGTCTGAACTGTCTCGTAGTAGTCAAAAGGGTGAAACAAATACACGTAAAAAAAATATACTTTACACACCACATCAAATGCACCGCATATATGATGAGTTTCAGTACTCGTTATGTTGGTTTAAAAATGAAACTTAGAATCAAATACAGACACCTACAATAATACTACCAAAAACATGGGGTATGTGGGGAAAAAAATGAACAATAAGTACGCAATGTGCATACAGTCAATTTTCTTTTCATTGGGATTAACAGTAATAGACACTTAAATGACGGGTTAAGCGAAGGCGACTTAACGGGGTAACAATGCAGGAATCCTGTCCCTTCCCTATCATGATGGTTTTTTGTTACCATGTAGCATGACTGTTTAGTTTAGCATATGTGTTTGAAAAGCATGTTAGAACTGATTTTGATAACTTGGTTGACAGTTTGAATCCCAGCACGGGACCAAACAAGAGATACTGTAGACAGAAACATACAAGTTTCCAGGCGATTCATGAATGTAGCATGCATTTGGTGTTTTATTTTATGAAGACTGTATTCCGATGAAATCTTGTTGCCATTGGTACTACCGAAAAATAATGATTAATTTTGACAACATCAAAAAAACTGTTCGAATCAAACCATGGACATTCCATTTGATTAATATTCATTGATTTGGCTATATAAGAGCATATACAGTCACATTTGGATATAAAGTGACTTTTCTTCAAAATGTGAAGAGGCATGAAACAAGATTTCAAAGGGAAAAAATTGAAAATTGAAAAACCATAGCTTGTAATGCCAGCCAGAGCAAAACTAGGCCAAACAGCTGGCGGCATAATTACCGAGGGTAGAGAAACAACTCAGCCTTGAACAACCTTGGCCGGACCATGGCCAACTCGACGCCAAAAGTAGAGCACGACACGATGGAGAAAGTGCCACGCCTCCCCTCCCTTTCAAAGCGAGAGGAAAACAAACCCATGTGGCCACCACTAGAGAAAGAATGAAATGCGATTTATTTCAGATCACCAGCATCAAAAGTGATTTAATTAAACTTTTGGGTTCAGTTACATGGAGAATGCGCTCTCGAGTCTTGCATGAAATTTAAGCCATACATCTTTTATTCTAACTCCACCCAGAATAGTATTGCTCAATTATTGAGGCAATTTAATCTTGCTGTACATAATTATTGCTCCGATTTCTGTGAAGGTTGTTTTTTTACCTCAAAGAAGGCGCGTTTTCCCTAGTCACACGACAATTAATTATTTTGGGCCAGTCGGTAAATGCGAAATTCTTGCTTAATTATGTAAAGCAGTTTCTGTTATTAATTAGCTGGGTTTGGAAGCTAAAATAAGGAACCACTAAAAAGGTACCGTGATTTTAGTCTGAACAGAGATTATGTAAGGAGTTAATTAATGGCTTAATTAGTATTCATAACAGAAACAATACAACTAATTGATTAGATACATATATGCGTAATATCATACATTTATTAAATGCATGAGCCGAATATTTATTCGGATAGATCAAATAGACTCCAGATAAATAAATATAATGAGGGGTCCTTCTTCAAAGACGACCGAGAGGCGGCAAGATCACTGTAACCAGACCAGTGTAATTACACCTATTGTTAGAGTTTAAAGGATGGCATTACCAGTTGATAATATTTACGACATTTCGTAGAACCTTAAATGACTTTCTTGAAGTAGATTTAATTACGATAAGATCATCACTCATGATTGATTACTTCAAGGAATAACTAGAAAACACTCCCACACAGGATAGTTAATTATATTGGCAGATAGCTTCAAAGTGCCGACTACGGGGAACATCCAATATCCCCGAAAGCAACAATAGAATGATTGACATGCGTAGAGGTCCCATTTGGTGATAAGGGCCCAAGCTGTCAGAATGTTACTATATTTAGCATTTAAATAATAAATCAATAATACAATGGATCGATCATGGCCGATAACGCTAACAGTATTTAAACCGAACCTCGAAATGCATGATATCAGTCAATCATCAACCGCTCAACAGTTGCTTAACTAGTCTAAGCCAGTCAAATTCCGGAGGTCCCGATTCTGAAAGCACGCCAGGCCAGACGCCGTGCCTGAGCCGTGTGCTACTAGCTTCACTCACGCTTCTATCATAGAGCTAAGTATTTCAATACGATAGCAATAGCAATGGTTGTTTAAGATTTACTAGTAACAATACTACGGTACTAAATTAACCCGAGATTTATTAATTATTTAATAAGTAATAGTTATTGGTTAAAAACTATTGGTTATCGATTTTTAAACCACGGCTGCGAAACATGCAAATACGTCGAGGGGCGAAGCCCCGAGACGATTTGCATGTCGAGCGGCCAAATCTTTGCAGCCGTGGTTTAAAAATCGATAACCAATAGTTCTTTAATAAATAACATATTTATATCAAGGTTGGGACGTCAAGCTAACTCGTATTTAATTAAAACGTGTTTGTGTTTTGTGAAAGGTCATTCCATTTTAGTTTACTGAGGGTGGAGTTGTTGGAAGACGAGTCGTCGTTTGCGTCCGTTTGTGGGGGATTGGGCAGCGTCGTTTCGCCGTATTTCACGCTAGCCAGGTCGCTTGTGTTTTCGAAGCTTTTCGGAGTGATAGAACTTCGATAAAAGGCTGCAGGGATAGAATGACATTCGGGGAAGGTAGGTAATTCATTTTGAGCGTTTGTAATTTGTGAATTGTTTAAAAACTAGGTAATAGGGTAGCGATATGAATGAAGGTCATTGCATTTTAGTTTGCGGAGGGAGGGGGAGTTAACGCAGCGTGAATGGCTTAGATATTGGCCAGACGTATAAGAGTTTGCAGGGATGGGATTTCATTCCTTTTAAGTAATTAAGTTTTGTGCGTTTTTATTGCGTTACGTTTTTCTTTTCACGATGTAATTTGGTCGTTGGTGTGTGTTCCCGATCGCGTGATCCGGAAGTGTCAAAAGTGTGGGTTATTGGCAAAAGTGTTGGTTATCGGCAAAAGTGTGAGGTAACTTGATAACCCACACTTTTTGCGATGACGCACACTTCCGGTGTTGGTTAACGGGATTTAACCAACGGAAATTTAGCATGGCGTTGAGTTAGCGTGACGTCACAGCCGTGGTATAAAATATAATAATGATTTAGTTTTCCTCTCGACTTAATCCGTAATGCCATTCGTTCGACTCATTACCGAATAACTGTAACCGATACATTTAATCGTAACAATCTGTCACTGATTTAATTGACCATATTGTGGGGTCAATATTGTGTACGCCAGAGCGTCGATTAAAGGCCCAGTATTAGATGAATGATTGTTTATTATTTAGCCTACCTATTTAGTGCATAATTAGTGTTTATTACAATTGATTGCCCTTAATGCTATACTGATAATAATGTTTATTCTGGCCAATTGGTCACTGGAATAGAACATTACACATAAATATAAGACTGTCTCCAGTATGCTCTAGCATTCTGTATGAACTGTATCAGGGGCAGCATTGCCAAAATAGTTAGCTCACGAGGTGCCAGATGGCGAAACTATCGATTACGCTTCCGGCCAATCCGGAAGTGAGACCTGTAGCGTGCGTTTCGCTACGGTGTGAATTGCAACGAAGGAGCAATTGACGGAAAAAAAGAATGAAAACTACATTAAAAACAACACGGAAAGAAAGAATGTCATTAAAGGAATCAAAGGAAGACCTTGTAAAAATGTATAATGATTAATGCAATCGTTTCATTTAATGGATACGTGCGAAAGTAGTTAGCTTGCACTAGACATGTATGTACAAATACGAACCTCTACCCTAGTATTTGTGTCTCTCGCCAAGATCCATACACAAATTCTTCCAACAGAGAATATGTGTAAAGAATTGTTTTAATGTCTTTATTATATTGGGTTTATTACGCATTTTCAAGATAGATGAGACATTTTCAAAAATTGCGATATTAATAATTTTTATATTTTAAGACTTTTTTTTAATATTGCACTGTGTTAGGTTTATTTACACTGGATTGTTTTAATGGCTTTTATAGTTTTATTTATGTATCTGCTTAAACCAAAAGTTTCCGATTTCTGGTTTAGTGCCAGTTTTAACATGTAATATTAGAGACTGGTCATTATTTTTATCGTTGGAGCCGAGGAGGGTAGGGGTGGTAGATTCTGTGGAATTATGGGTTTTGAAACCATCTAGAGTTTCCTCAAGTGGCTAGGGCGGGACCATGATTCTCCAGAAAAAAAAGAACAGCTTAAGAGGAAATTACAATTTCAGCGTCAAAATGTCTAAAACGCTTTGTCCCCGTGTTCAAAAGGTTTTGAAGTTGTCCGTTTCGAAGCTAACTGTGCATAGTACATACAATACAAACTTTAAAATAGATTGAATCTCGTTACTAATAAAGTTTAAAATCGTATGTTTTCCATATAGTTGAGAACTTGTAATGTGAGCTGCTACTTATTTAATCTGGCTACAAGAAATCACCAACGGGTAGGTCAGGTAGCCTGAATAGATTAAGAAACTTTTTTCGGGAGGGGGTTACATTTATATTTACCGTGAGTAGGGGGGAGTCAAAATGTTTTTCAGTTGGTCTTGGATTGAAAGCAGTGGCGTGCACGGGGAAAAAGGAAGCTATGGCCCCAGCCCTTTTTTGAAAAAAGTCAGTTTTTGTTTACCCTTTTTGAAGAAAAAAATTGCCCTATTATGGTTTTCTGCGCTGATAAAGCTGGGCACAGTGAGGATAAAGGACCTAGAGTCCTAAAAAGGGGGGGGGGGGGGGGGGAAAAGGAAAAAAATTTTTAAAAAAAAAAAAATAACAAGCTAAAAACAAAACAAATGTCACCAAAAAAAAAAAAAACCTCGCATGTCCTTTTACTGAAAGTTGCCCTTGCCCTCTCGGATGTCTGTGTACACTACTGATTGAAAGTGTTGAAATAGATTATTGAAAGTATGGTGGTCGTTCATTTTAAATTCCCCCCCCCCCCCCAAAAAAAAAAATCCTGCCTTTCCGGCCATAAATAATAACTTATGTCTAAGTCCACGTGGAAGAAAGAAAAAAAACATAAAAAGTCAAACTTAATAGTTATAGGGAAAGATAAATTTAATAATTAAAAAAAATGACTTTTAATGGTCATTAAACCACAAACCCCTGCAATTAAATTCTTCTTTGCAGTTTAAAGATACAGGCTATTCGTATGAGAAAGTTGACTTTTTATGGCAAATGGCTTCATTCCTGCGCAGGACGGCAACATTCAAGCTGTGAAGCCACTACTGACCATTAATGCTACTTTCCATTGATTAGTCCTTTTTATATCGCTTTTGCTTTGGTGTTTTTTTTATATCTTCTAACTATTTCTATATTGGTTTATAGCTACATTCCTTTTTTTTATTTTATTTTTTTCCCACTTTTTTAAAACTAGAATTTTAGCCTTAATGCCTTCGGCCAAAACTGGGCAGAATTACTTCCAAAAATTTAATGACTCTCCCCTTCCCCTCCAGTTTAAAGGCCGAACAAGTTTTCATAGAGCACCAAACTTTCTATTAAGTTACTGATGTTGGCAGTTTAAACGAAAACTTTCCCGTAGCCTATTGCATTAATATAAACAGGCCTAACAATTTGCTATTAAATTATGTATATTGGCTTCGAAAGCGTTTCACAGTTTAACGACACGGAAACTGTTCATTAATATAATTGTGCCTAAATTCCCCCCCGAAAATATACAGGGTTCAGTTGAAGTTTCTTTGGTGGTGTTCCTGTGTTAATGTTACACAGGCGAAATTTTTTCTTTCAGGGTAAAACAAGACACCAAAAGGTGAAAATACACAAATGCTCTCATCTCTAGGTTGCTTGCAAAAAAATGAAAGCAAACCAATTTGGAAAAAACATATTCGAATTGACTTGTTCTGACTTGTCACCTTTTTTCCATTCGTATGCATCGAGAAACTCTTAATTTTTGGAAGACTGTCCATCACTTAATAGTTTCAGTCTAGTCTTTTTAATTAAAAAAAAAAATTTGTTACGAAACGATTTACCATGGTAAAGCCGCTTTCCACGAGCAGCTTTTTACTCGAGCTACCAGCCACAGATTCTCTCCCTTTATAACAGATGCCCTCCTAATCTTTTGCAAAGAGGAACGCAGCAGAATGTTAGCTTTTTTACCGTTAATTTTTATTTACTAACATTAAACAATATGCGTTGAATATTTAACAAATTCGAGCTCCAAAGTTACACGCACATGCAGACCCAGTGTTGGCTCCTGCGTACGTCCGTGTTGCCGGAAGCGTGATTGATAGTGACGCCCACAGGCGGGATAAATTTGGCTAGCAATGCTATTCACTTCTGACTGTTTATATTGTAAGATGTAAAGCGAATATACGCTGTTGAAGCTGTTGAAGTAATACTAATTTAAAGTGGTTGGTTGGTTGGTTTTATTCCACGAGCCTTGGCCCTTAGCCATGCGCTCGGACATAAAAAAAAATTTACAACTTGTGCAACTTCTGGGCGACAATGCTGGAGCTGTGAGAAAGGTGGCAGCATAAGATCAATCAACACGTCGATAAAAGGTGCTTAATTGTGGGTCGCAACAATACTGTGCAGAATGTAGACGTTTCTTTCCTTCCAGGTGTTTGCTAACACAAGATACTACAATGTGCTCACCACCTCCCACAGATGTTAGACATACTGGCTGGTAGTGGTAGTTCCCGGGTTCAGTTTTCTCGTGTACAGCATCAGCAGATGACACACACTCAGGAGTGTAGTGCTCTATACACTGCAGAAGACTGCTGACTAGGAAATTTTGTGAGAGAAGGAATTTAGCAAGACAAGCAGATAATCAGGGACACTAGATAGGATAATGACACTTGACATGTATCTCGTTAATTTAATTTAATTAACAATTATGTACAAGAATACATATCAGAAACAGAAGGGAGAGACAACTACAGAAGGTACTGTCTCAGCTTTTTCGCAAAAGACTCAACATTTTTTACACCAACATAATCGAGCGGTAAATTCCACTGATGACAGTATGTGGTTAGAGTGAGTTCTTGAAGTAGTTATTACTGTGTTGCCAAATAGCCAGCTTATTCTCATGGCCATGTCTGCTTAAGCAGTGGGGCTGTTTTAAATGCACTGCAGGATATCAATGGTGCATCCATGACAGCTGTTGTGGAGTAGTTTGAGTCTGGCTATTTTCCTACGATCTTCCAAAGTAAGTAAGTTACGGCTAGCCAGTGACGTAGCTCTTCCCCTGGGGAGCCCTTGGGTGACAAAATGGTGGGGCCTCCTCTCGCATGGGTTTTACTTAGGCCGTTTTTTTTTCGTGTTAGTAGTTTCTTTACTAATAAAGTATCGCCTAAAGAAACTTTCAGAAACGTTCCCTCTTTTATCGTGTATAAAAAAAGAAGAAACACTAGAAAAAGGATTCTAATGATGGGGGAGGGGATGCCCTTTTCGCCCTCCTCACCATTAGAATCCTTTTTCTAGTGTTTTTTTTTATGCAATCAAAGAGTAACGTTTCTTTAGGCAATACTTTAGTCGACTGCTCCTGGCTAACAAACTCAAGCAAGGGCCGAGGGCAACGTGAGGCATCTGAATTTTTTTTGTCAAGTTTGTGCCATTTCAGTAAAGCTTGGGAGCCCCTTGGAACCGCCATCCCAGCCCACCCAGTTGCTACGCCACTGAGGCTATCTCTCATTTAGTAACACTCATGTAAAGGCTGAATTGGCCCGTAATAAACCTAACCACTCTGCTTTGAACTCCCTCCAAACGTTTGATAAGGGCCCCCAAACCGCCCTGGAATATTCCAGAATAGATCTAGACACTGACAAATAGGCAGACAGGTTAGTTTTTTTTACTGAAACTTCTCAGGACCCTACTCAAGAACCTAATTCTGCCAGAAGCTTTCATTTCAGTATTCTTTATGTGATCTTCCCAGGTGAGACCGGAATGATTAACTCTAGTTAGATCATTTCCATTGAGGGTATAATTTCCATGGATGGGTGGTTTACTTCTTGCTTCTAGTAATTCTTCCTTCTAGTAATGGACATCACCTTAGACTTGTCAAAGTTGAGTCACAAGCCCCAAATGTCACGCCAGGTTTCAACAATATCAACAAAGGATTGTACCGAGACAACATCAGACCAGTTCTGGATATGCTTTCTGAGGGTTCAGTCATCAGCAAAAGCAGCTATGTTTTTGCCTAAGGTTACCAAAAGATCATTAAGATATATAATTAATTGAAAAGGGTCACAGACCAAGCCCTAGGGAACACTCGATCCTACCAGAAGACCAGAGGAGATTTTCCTATCTACCAAATCATTTTGAACGCGGTTAGTAAGAAAGGATCCAAATCGGGAGGCACGAGCACCCAACTTGCAGGTACGAGCTTCTGAACCAGAAGGCAATGAGAGACCTTATCAAAGGCCCTAAAAAACGCCAGGATAATAGCATCAGTTTGGCCTCCCCCTTGCATATTTTCAGCAAGTTCATGAATAAGTTCCACAAGGAGCATTTCCGTAGAAGCACCTCTTCTAAAATCAAACTGGTTTTTAACCAATAAGTGTTAATTTTCCATATGCATGACACCATATCCGCAGTGTTTGCTACCACCCTTATGAATAGGAAGAACACAAGCCCTTTTCCATTTAACAGGGACAGAGAAGGTTTCCTTGGATTTGCAAACAATGGCAAAGAGATATTTAGCGCTAATGTCAACGGTCAACTATAAAGCAACATCAGGAATGCTTCCAGGACCAAAGTATTTTGACTTGTCCAGTCTGCAAATGAGCTTGATAGCACCAGCAAGTGTCACAGTAATTTCATCGATCTCTCTAACTTCCCCAACATCAAAAGCTTGAATGTTATCAATGCTAGGCTCAGAAAAAGGACTGACAAATTGATTATTGAGCACATCGGCAATGGCAATAGGGTCACTATGACTCCTTTGCCCCACTTTCAATAAACAAATCCCCACCTCTTCTTTATTATAGTCCTTAAAGGGACACCCGGCCTGCCTTATAGCAGTTCACGCTGATCGCCTTCTGCACAAATACGAACACTAAGGTCATCTGCGATAGCAGCTCCGTTCTTCGCAGCGAGTATTGTAGCTACTGTCTCATTTGGCATTGTGCCTAATAGACGAACCAGCATGAACGCATTCACAAACCGGAATGATTCTCGGATTTCAACATCACAATTTATAATTTTCTAGGCTAGTGTCTTACAATTTTGCTTCGTCAATCTATTGGAATAATTATTTTTAATTTTTACCGCATTACGCTTCTAGATTTTTGATCTCATGGTAATTATTAGCAAATTAGTACATGCACACACTGAGATGAAACGTCATGATTATTGTAAGCGCGCATTGCATCATATACTGTGGGACACAGTAAATATAGTTAACAATTATTCAACAGAAAATCTTCTAGACGCCACGTTTTAAAGCATATTTTTACCAAGGGATTGACTAATGGGAAGGAAATAGACCTTTGGGGCCGTACTTGATGTGGAGGATCGAGAAAAATGGCACTTGGAGGAATGTCCTTTTAATACAGTTCCAAAACCTTTTTGACTGCTGGCAGTGATTAACACAGATTTTGTTTTTATATCTATTCCTATTTTCATGTAAATGATTGTTGATTTCGACGGTGAACATCTCAATGCTGTACAGGTGGTCAGGAGAGTAATTAATTTTTAAAAGCCTGTAAAGTCTATTCCTTTTATTCATTGTTTTCCCAACCCTTCTGTCAACCCATCGCCTGTTAGAATTACTAATAGTCATCTGGGGAACACACTGCTCAACGACCATAGCCATATCATAGAGAAAAACTTCCACCATATCATCAAGGTTCAGGGTATTATGACTAAAAACCTCACACCTTTTGGAGAGCAAAGACAACATTTTCATTTTGAGCTTCATCGGCTCCTGGTCATACCTAAGCTTAGTGGCTGGTCTTGAGTCAACAACCTCAAACAAACAGTGGCCATGACTATTTGGTGGTCTCCAAGTTTATGGAGAATCATCACTTATTCCTCAATAGTAACAATGTCAGTAAAATTAAAATTGAGTGCAAATCTTTTATTTCCCTGCACTGTAGTTAGGGCTTTAACCAGCTGACCAATCCCAACCCTTAAAGGGAAATTACATCCACTTTGACATGCATGTTTTACTTTTGGATCACTTACACAATAACTAAACAAGAATTACGGTAGGAATACGTTACGTACATCCGATACAACAATTTAATTACTGCATCATCAAAACACGATACGGAGACCACCACTGTTTTGCTGGAACGCACAGGAATTAATACCGACAGATGGTGTGTATCGATTTTAGACTCGCAGCCGATTGAGATAGCTCTGTTGGGTGTGAGTAGCTGAAGAGTCTGACGGTCTTAGCTGGCCACTACTGTCACGACCGTCTGACGCTTGAGCTATTCATAGCCAACAGAGCTATCTTGTTTGGCGGCGAGTCAAAATCGATAAGCACCATCTGTCGGCATTAATTTCTGCACGTTCCAGCAAAACAATGGCGGTCTCCGTATCATCTTTTGGTGATACAGTAATTACATTGTTGTATCAGACGTACGTCACATATTCCTACCGCAGTTCTTACGTTTAGTTATTGTGTAAGTGATCCAAAAGTAAAACATGCATATCAAAATGGTTGTAATTGCCCTTTAACATTAAGGCCACCGTCCACAACAAAGTGGTGGTTAGAACTGCGCAGTTCTCCTGTTTGCTCAGGAATATTACAAAAGAAATCGTCATCATAACGTAGCCTATACACCACAGTACCTGCAGTCTTAATCTCTCCCATTTTAATACCACACCAACAAATTTCACTTCCAAGGCCTTTGACCAGCAACTCAGTTATAGTGTTGCCCCTGGTTGCCGCTTTCCCTTGTATGGTCGTGCCCTGAGGCAACCGCGCTAACGTGCATGGTGACAACAGGGTCGCAGTTGTGCAGACACAATGGCAGAGGCAGCAACATGATTTGCATCGTAAGTTGTTTTTCGACTTCCACCCACCTTCAAGTGCTATTGCTTTCACGAACTGAGATGCAGCAAGTAAGGAATAAACCAGTTGTTTGTGATTAAATGGTTTCCGTCCGAGTTATCCGGCATGTGTGCGTAGTGCGAGTGTGTAGGAACGAGCCATCTGAGCAGAGGCGGCTCATCTCCCTACAAATTGGCAGCCCGAACATTTGGACACAAACACTTGTAACCCTCATTGAAGACCGTTTTACTGATGCAGGAACTGAGGAGAAAAATTTAGAATATTTGCTGTGACAGAAACCTCCAGCGGAGAGTGACATTCCGGCGATTTGTGCTGCGAGGTTGGTGAGGCGCGAGTATTGTGCCATTCGATATCGCAGAAAACTGACGAAATCGGTTTCAAATAGTTGAGAAGTTGTTGTCTAGCAGTGCCAACGCTGATCTACAATGTTTTGCCATGAAGAATCCAGAAACTTTTGAGGGAATTTATATTGGTTAAGGGCTGTAGTGTTGCTTGGAATTTATTGAAGCAGCGTAGTGTAAAGTATTTTTTTTTCTTCACGCGCTTAGCCATTTTTTCCGCTTGGTTGTCAGCGTTAGTAGACGAAGCCTCGCGCCGGGTGTTGGTCGCTAAGCAACGAGAGTCGGGTGCTATTGGCATCTACCGTTAGGCTTAGCATATTTCGTCGGCCACGCTTCGAACATTTCCGACGTAGAAAAAGTCCGTTCTGGTGTTGAATTTGGCATGCAAGACTTGAATTGTGCTATAACTAAATGTCCACAAGAGCAATATTTGAGTTTTAGTGGGAATGTGATGAGGCTTTTGATGAGATGCAGCAGAATTGGGGAACTATTTTTTGCCGCGGCAGTGGATTAGCTAGATGCGAGCGTCCAACGGTGAATAGGCTATGCATTTAATGGCAGATTTCTACTACGTCTCACGCGCGCCGTTGCAACTGATATCACTCCACCACAAAGTGAATGAGGTGATGCTGCATACGAGGAACAATTGAGCATCGCATGCGGCACAGCCTGTAAATAAACACGGAGCGCATTGCAAACGGCACATGTTGATACGTTTGGACAAGAATGGGAGTAAGTGTGAGCGCATTTAAATGGACATTTGTAGACATCGTTACCTGACTGTGGTAAAAAAAATGAATAAAGCTGGACAAGCAGGATTTCATGAGGATAACTGCAGAAGAAATAGGATTGGTTGGCCATTACAGATCTGAGTGTAAGTGGAGTTTAGGATTTAAAGGGACATTTGAAGAAAATGTTGATTGACTGTTATGAAGTGAAAATGTGGACACAGGCTGGGATTGCAAATAGACATCAAATTGGCTGACTCGACGACGGGGTTGAAAGAAGACATTCTGCAGGAAATGAAAGACTCGCAGAGCAGCATCTTGCATCAGATAACTCAGTTGGCAGCGTTGCTCACCGACGGGGCAGGTAAAGGAACAGCGACGGCGACACCTTCGACACCGACACTACCAACACGGGGAGCCGATGTTGTAAATTCTGACTCGAAGGGGAATCCAGCGACGTCAACGGCTTCAAAAGACGACACCGACATAGATGAGACATCTGCACGAGGAGGCGACTAGACTGTTACGGCGCAGGCATCATCTCGATCTGTGCCACCATCGTCAGCAGCAACAGAAACGGGCGGGTCGGACATTACAACGGATGACAGTTCTCCGGCACCCTGTACACTGGATGACAAAGTGAACACTTTTTCACAAGTGGCTGGCTCAGCGAATATGCAGCTTTCATTATTGCAGGGAGGCATTAAGCTACAAACCTGGATTGACGAAATGGACATCTATGTCACGGAGAGGCGGCTTGGCGGGCAACGTCTGAGAAATTACATGAAAGCTAAACTCACTGGCAGGCATAAGCGTCGATCCAGGGGGGAATGAGGGGGACTGAGAGGTCAAACTGAGGGGTTCGTCCCCCCCCCCCCCCACGAAATAGGCTGCAAAGCTGTAAATGGGTATCTATCACGCTTACCACGTCGAGTTTGAAACAAGAAAATGTACTTTCGTTTTCCCCAATTGCATGAAACGGGTCATCAAATATTATGTGTCATTAGTTCCTAATACAGGGGAGTAATGAAAGGAAGAATTTAAGAATTTAAGTTGCAAGGCCAAGTCACAAAGATGACGGATTAACGGTAAATGGAGGATGTAAGTATATCACGCCGCTGAAGCAAAACAGGTATTTTTAATTCTATAAAAAATTTAATTTAAAGTTAACACAATTTTATGGTAAAAAAAATGTACATCATACAAACAATTGAAGCATATAAATTTCATTATTAGTCGCTTTATAAATCTAAACTTTATTTACTGTCTATTAATTCGAACCACATTCCGACTGTTTGCGTAACCCTACTCGGTATGTACTGCTTGTGAGGCTTTTTCCACTTCTGCCGACGTAGTGAAAACGTAATTTAATGCGAAACTAGTCAAAACAGGAAGAACACAGAGCTAAACGAAAGATAAAGGAGTGTCCGATTTCAAATTACTTTGATTGTCAACGAAACACCAACTGAAGTCGCCTGGTGGTTGCTTTGTTCTTGCTATGGTTATAGCCGAAATGTCAGATAAATTTGTACAGAACAAAACTTGTTAAGCTTCCATGTTTTCGTCAGTTGAAGTCTACACCAATTAACTCCATAAAAACCGAGCAAAGAATCAAAATTGAAGTTGCCCGTTTGATTTGCTAGTAGCACTTTTCCTCTTTTTCAGTTCTCAGTTAATTCTCAGTTAATTCAGGAACGTCAGCTAAATCTTCCACCAGTTGAAAAGTAAGCAACAATATTTTTCAAACCTAAATTTTCAGTGTTAGCTAGCGTTAATTTAATAATATTTAAAAAAAATTCATCAGGGAATTTAATTTGTAAATAAAATGTAAAAAAAAAAAAAAGGAATTTTGGTAACAATTAGGTTTTTGCGAACTCTCATGCTAAAGAATTTTTACGAAAAGCATCCGAAATTTACTAAACAATGAGTTGCAAACGTGTCTCGGAAAGCCGAAAATAGGTTCTCAAATAGCGTAAAATGCTTCAGCTTAGAGCCCCGCTGGAGGAGCTTACGGCGCTCCCCCTGACTCCCTAGCTGGATTGGCCGGGCTTCAGCTAAAGTAGCACATATTTTAATAGTAAATTTTAATTTTCTCCCCCCCCCCCCTCACTGGAGTTGGTTGGCGCTACTATTATGTCCCCCCCACAACTTCAGAAACATCGACGCCCTTGCTGGCGGGTACAAAGAATGGTGGGAAACAGCCAGGGAAGCGATAACGACGTGGGAGGAAATTAAGAGGAATTTTAAGCGCACTTTTATTCATAGGCGGCCGGACAGATTAATCATGGCTGACATCACGTCAATGAAACAACGCAATGATCAATCACCACGGGAATTCATGGTGGCACTTTGACTAGAAGCAAGAAACTGGCGAGACCGTTAGAAGGTTTGGATCTAGTGGGAGCAGTGCTAGAAGGTCTGACGGTGAGCGTGAGAGAAATGATAGCAGGATGGGAACCGGAAGACGATCTTTGGGACGCAATGGACAGACTCCCAGACTGGCATAAGTTTCCGAAGTGCTACAGAAATCAATCAGTATCGAACATTCAAGGGCAAGGACAGGCGACTGCGTCGCAACCTGTGATCAGTGTGCTTAATCCGAATGCTGTGTCTTATTTTGCAGGTCAACCGAGAGGTGTAGTGCGGCAAACTGCGCAACGACAAGTCGCTCACACGAACTATAATGTGTTGTCAACCCCAAATGTAGTGTCAAATATACAGTGTGATGGTAATATTAGCTCAGGCAGGATGCTTAGTCAGGGCCAGAGTGTTGTTAACACAGGCAGGACGTCAAATCAGGTGTGTGGCGACACACAAGCGGTAGGCACAGAATAGTATGATTAGTCAGGCAAGAGATCATCAGAATTCTGATCAGCAGCAGAGTGCAACGCAAAATTTGGATATTCAACCGGAGCCATTGCAACAATAATCGGGAGGGTTTCACTTCTCTTCCTTGAGTGACAATGGAGAATCGTATTCTGCTGGGAATGGGGGAAATCAGAATGCTGGGTTGTTCGCCTACTTGGATCAATCACGAGGATCTGGCCCAAGGGGTAATGCAAATAGAGGGAGAGGTACGTACGATCCTGACAGGTACAAGAATTTTATCTGTAGGGGTTGCAATGAAGTTGGTCACATTGAGCGTCATTGGCCCAATGTAGGTAAGTTGCCGTTGCATAGCGTACAGGGTTGCAAAGATCCTGCTTATTTAGACATAACTGTAAAGTCGTCCACTTTCGCAGCCTGCGTTGATTCCGGCTCAGGGATCAGTGGCATGTCGTTACGTTGGTTTCGTTTGGTCGCCCCTCACGCCACCTTACGTCAGTATACTGGTGCCAACTTCGAACTTGCGGATGGCGCTGAGGGCCTTCATCCTTTGGGCATGTGTCGTCTAACAGTCTATGTTCATGGGAAACACACTCAAGTGGACTTTGTTATCTTCGACAAGTTTGGCGACAATTGTATCCTTGGTTTGGACTACATCAGGGCATCGGATCTCGTCCTGGATTTGGCGAATCAGAAGGCTTATTTCGGCAACGCGTTCCTTTACGTGGGTGGTACAAGGATGCAGAGGCGTCGTCGGACAAAATACTAATCTGGAAGATCGAGACTCCGGCAGCAGAGGGCGGAGGACTCTTCAACGTAATGACACCTGAGCAGTTCTCGGAATTGAATGGACTTCTCGACAAGAACGCAGACTTGTTCCCTGGGAAGGCTGGCTTGACGAAACACCGCGAACACGAGATCAAGTTCAAGGAGACTCCTCGTCTGTATGTGGCAAAATACCACAGACAATCACCTCAGATGCAGCGGGAGATGGCGACAATGATTCGGGAGTTGTAGAAGGATGACAAAATCGAGCGGACGGAGTGAGTGGGACTCGTTTTTTATGAAGAAGAAGGACGGAACATTTCGCCCAGTATTAGACTACAGGGTTTTGAACAGCCAACTCAAGACGGATAGTTTTCCGATGCCAAGAGTGGAAGAGATGTTGGAGTTCCTAGCCGGGAAGACATATGTTTCGGACGGGCACTCTGGCTTTCATCAAATCCCACTGAAGGAGCCGTCCAGGGACTGTACAAGCTTCATTTGCAGTGAAGGCCTTTTTAGGTGGAAAGTGACACCTTTTGGATTGAAGAACTCGTCAGCGGAGTTCCAGAGGACGATGACACTTGCTCTCGGAGACCTGGTGGGGACAGTTTGTGTCGTCTACATTAATAACAATTATTGCATCGAAATCCTGGCAAGACCACCTGGCGGGGATCCAGAAGGTGTTTCAACGTCTGCGTCAGCACGGGTTCACCTTAAAGAGGGCTAAGTGCAACTTTTGCCTTCCGGTGATGACGATTTTAGGGGTGACAGTGAGTGCCAGAGGAATCCACATGAAAGGTGAGCACACAGCGACGATTACGCACTACCCTCGCCCAAAGGACGTGAAGGCTCTCCAGAGGTTCATGGGGTTGGCCAATTTCTTCAGGAAGTTTGTCAGGAACTATGCTTCTCTGGTGACACCACTCACCTGCCTCATCAAAAAATGTGAGAAGTTTATCTGGAACGACGCTGCGAAACATGCCATTCAAGAAATCACATGCAGAATAGTCTCAGTTGATTGTTTGCAGCTACTGCACTATTGTGAACCGTTCACAGTCGAGACGGATGCGTCGGACGTAGGAATAGGAGCAGCACTGACACAAGTCAAGAACGGCAGGACAAGAGTGGTGGAGTTTTTCAGCAGAACTCTTAGTGATAGGGAATCCAGGTACACGACATTCGAGAAGGAGGCTTTAGCAGCAGTGTCAGCGATCAACCGATGGCGGCATTTTCTGGAAGGCAACCACTTCGTCTTGAAGACTGACTGCGAGGCACTTAAGTGGGCTTTGGGCAATGCAAGAAACACTGGTAGAACGGCAAGGTAGGCATTACGTATACAGATGTATGACTTCGACGTGATACATCGACCAGGGAAGACCAATGTCATTGCTGATGCTTTATCAAGAGCACCAGTACCAGTCTTTCAGATCAGGATGCAACCGAGGCTCAAGCTTCATGACAAGGACCAATTGAGAGCAGCCCAGAAGCAAGATGGGGACATTAGGAAGATCTGAGTTCTGACCGATCCAAATCGACACACGACGAAGATGTCGGGTGCGCAAGTTCAGAACATCAGGGACACCTACGCCATCCATGACGACTTGGTGTATCACATCGACAGGGCGGCGAAGGACCGTGGCGGAAGATTCTATATATACAGGATTTACGTCCCTTTACACTTGCGTCATACCTTTTTAGCTGATCAACACGACAGACCGGACGCGGGACATCTGGGCATTGCAAAGACGATGGAGAGGCTTAGAGCAGTGGCTCACTGGCCGGGGATGTTCCTCGACACGAAGAATTATGTGCGGTCATGTCATAACTGTCAAGAATCGAAGCCGACTCATAGAGCGAAGAAAGGGTTGATGGAACCGTTATAGCTACACAACCAATGCAGATTCTTGGCATCGATTTTGTCGGACCTTTACCCATCACGACACAAGGCAATCGCTACATACTGAGTATCGTGGACTATTTCATGAAATTAGTGTGGCTCATTCCAACTCGTTGTGCCACGGCGAGGACAGCAGCAGTGCACTTCTTCAAAGCGGTCACCAGGGAGAAAGGTCCGCCACAGGTATTGATATCCGACAATGGCCCTGCTTTTGTCTCGAAGTTGATACAGGAACTTGGGGAATTGCTTGGCACGGAGCTAAGGAGGATCACTGCGTACCACGCACAGGCGAATGCGGCAGAGCGTGTAAACCGAACGTTGAAGAATTCGTTGCGAGCATTCGTGCACCAAAAGCACAACAATTGGGACCTCTATTACCGAATCAGGAAATTGCTTTCCGTACCACTCCTCATGCCAGTACGGGAAACACGCCGTTTTTCCTCCAGCATGGATAGGATCCATGGAGTGTGACGAAATTGATCTGCCTTCCACAACAAACTGCGCACCAGTCCAGGGAAGACTACTTACGGATACATCAGGCGCATCTGGAAGAGGCGAGGGATCTGGCCAGAGCACAACTCATGGAAGTGGCTCGTGTGTCAAAAATCAATTATGACAAACGGCGACGGGATAGTCATTTCGAGAAGAACAAGCTAGTAAAGATCAGGGCTCACATTTTATCGAATGCAGGAAAAGGCATCACGAAGAAGCTAGCGCCAGTATATCTCGCACCGTACAGAATCCTAGAAAGGACCAGGGAACTGACATACTGAATACAGAACATTGATGACAAGAAGGATATGAGGACAGTGAATGTGGTTCACATTGAACCCTATTACAATCCAATAAACCTCGACGACAATGCGGAAGAAGAGGAGGCAGGGACAAGCATAGCGATTGGTTATCCGGAGAATATCTGCGACATTATGCGAGGAGAAGTGGACCTGCAACCGGTGGATGATGTCGAACCATTCACAAATGTTTCACCCGACGAAGCTGATAAGCGACAGGAGAGACAAATTTTTGTGGCAGAAAACCAAGAAACTACAAGGTCTCCCTTATTATTTACTTGGCTCGCACGTGAAGCTAGCCAACTACAAGTCTCGTTTACCACCAACAATTCACAAGTTTGTCGATGGACCATTCGGAAGAATGCGGGGACCAACAGTGATACGGATTTCATGGGACCGTACGAAGTCGTGAACAGGAAGTCGCGATTTCTTTATGGTGTGCGTCACGTATCTCGCAGCGAGGATGAAAGACCAATGCCACGTGTTCGCCAGGGCTCCGTTGGCACAAGACTGGGCACCCATAATGGCTAGAGATGTGATGTGTAGTGCGGCGGTTGGAAATGAATCAGATAACAAACTGTCCGTTAGTGATTTGCAAGGCAGCGGTGATAAACTTTCCGTTACTGCAGTCGATAAGCAGGGGCAACATACACTGTCTGTGGAACCCCAAGGCTCGCCAGCGCTTGATGGTGTACAAGACAGTGATTCAGTGAGTGTGCTGGAGAATGAAGACGAAACTCGTGACAAAGGTGTCGAAACGGTGCGCCTGACGCGTGGTCTGAGAGTCACGTTTCAAGGGTTCCCCGCAATGGAAGTTCACACCGAGGCCCTCGAGAGTGCGACGCAAACCTATCCATTATCGTGTCAACAAGATACAGTACCACAACAAGGAGCAAGCCAGTCCACCTTTACCTTTCGTCATGGTGCCGCAGCGGAAGTGGGCGGCTGTAACACTCGACTATAGAGAACATTTGTTAAACTGTCAGTGAATAATCTACAGTGGTCGTTATAACTAGAGATTAAGTAGGATTAAAGATTGTACTCCATAGAATTAAGTTTTCAGTGTTTAACTGTCTATGTAGACTTGGCTTATTGATTAATGTGACATTGAGTACTACAAAAAAGGCAGGGGAAATTGACGTAAGTCAGGTGCTGGAAGTTTGGAGTGGCAGTTTAACTTTGTACGGGAATCTAGGTATAGTGCTTGGTTTGGTTTTAGGACTACTAGGAAGGAGTGTTGTGCCCCTAATCGCATGCGACATGGCAGCGAACAAATCGTTGTGGAAATGTATCCTATTGTCACTAAAAACTTGCGCACTGGAACTGATTCATGGTTGTAAGTATGTAACAGTAAACAAGGGATGTGGTTGGGAAACTGAAATGGCGGGTATAACGTATGAGGTAGTACTCAAAGTCTGTAGTGAGGCGTTTAACTCACTCCGTACTAGCGATTTTGTAGACCGAGTGAACCTATGCCGCTACTCGAGAATTAACATGTGCTGACGGTTTAAATAATACTAAGCAGAGAACTTGCACAGTGGGGATTAATTGTAAATCTCGAGAATCAATTCTTTGTAGAAGTTGGTATCAATTGTGAACTGCGGGCCGAGACTTTTGTAATTGAACTAGTAGAACGTTGGGTCGAGCACAAGGAAATGAGTGTTAGACTCACTAAGATGTTTGAATTGGAAATAGATGTGAGGTAAGAGTATAGCAATTGAAACTTTGAAACGAATTGTGATTTTTCTGTAATCAGTCTTATGCTCGTGACTTGGAATCGCCAGGAGGTCGATTTTTGGCAGAGGGGTGTATGTTATGGTGCTGCCCCTGGTTGCCGCTTTTCCGCGTATGGTTGTGCCCCGAGGCAACCGCGCTCACGCGCATGGTGAGAACAGGGTCGCAATCGTGCAGACACAATGGCAGAGGCCGCAACATGATTTGCATTGTAAATTGTTTTTCGACTTCCATCCACCTTCAAGTGCGATTGCTTTCACGAACTGAGATGCATCAAGTAAGGAATAAACCAGTTGTTTGTGATTAAATGGTTTCTGTCTGAGTTATCCGGCGTGTGTGCGTAGTGCGAGTGTGTAGGAACGAGCCATCTGAGCAAAGGCGGCTCGTCTCCCTACAACTCAAAGCAACAGATAGTTTTTGACCATTACAACAACCCCACCATCCTCATGTCTCTTTCTATTTCTATTTCTTGTGGGCATTGTAGCCACGTAGAACAACTTCAGCATTACCAATGCTGTCATCCAACCAAGTCTCAGACCCAACAATTTCTGGCTCAAGGTATTACTTTTATAGATCATATACATTACTATGTCACGGTTCTCCGTGGGCCGTGACGTGTCTAACGCTGTTGCGACTACTCCCCACCAGGTGTCACTTGGTGACAGACGGTCTGTCCATCGTCTGGACCAGTGGCGAACGCGGCAGTTTTCATGTAGTTCCTGGATCGACTTCAAACTGGGCACACGTAATAAAGGAAGTAAACATGTTCTCTTTGTGCAAGATCAGTCTACCGTCCGAGTTATTCCGGGAGACTAGATGGCGTTCCCCAGCCAGTTACCCCACAAAGTGGCGCCCAAATAGGGACTCGAAGGGGTAACTCGGGGAAACCGAAGGGGTAACTCGTTCACTCCAGATACTCGGTCATTGGGTACGAATCCTCAACCAGCCTCCCAAGCTAGGGGTGTCCCCGCACTGTCCGCTCAGGGATAACAATGTGCACCTTCCACTGTCTCCCTTCCTAATGCAGGTTCACCTTCTCAAATGGTTTAAGGGTCTCCGGTTATTTCCATTCCGCATCCGTCTGCGACTCAGCATGATCCGAATGGAATTTCTGGCGGTTTCTTTTTCGTTCCTTTTTCTCCAGGTCAAAGTGGTAAGGTGCATTCTCGTGGGCTTTTTGGAGAGTAGAATGCTGGGCTGTTTAGTTTTGTGCCCCGTGACCCACCACATCTGCCACAGACTTCCGAACGCAATCGAATACCTTACGCAGAATGGGTGAAGGAAAAGATTTGTAGGGGTTGCAATCTCGTTGGTCACCTTCAGAGGGACTGTCCATCCCAAGGCCAAGACGTGCCGGCTTGCAAAGTGGATGACGGGTCGAATTTGTCATATGTTGTTGCTCAACTTTTGCCTGTTGCATGGATTCGGGCTCTGCGCGCAGCTGTATACATGCAAACTGGCTTCATGTCATTGCTCCTCGGGCCAAGTAGCGTCCTTACAAGGGTACTCCTTTCCTCCTTGCGGATGGCACGGGTAGTCTTCATCCTCTTGGCGAAGTAACTTTGACCGTGCAGGTGCAAAGGTAGCACACTTCAATCAACTTTGTGGTCTTTGACAATCTTAGTGACAACTGCCTTCTTGGAGCTGACTACATGTCGAAGTCAGGAATTGTCCCGACATTGCCAATCGCCGTGCCTACTTTAATTCGAACTTTGCTGATCCTTTCCTGCTACGCGAATGCTTCTGGAAAAAAGATGCTTCCTGTGACTCTCAACCCGTCTGGAGGATTTTGAACTCTTCGCCAGATGACGGACTCTTCAACGTCATGACTCCACAACAGTATTTGGAACTTGACGAAGTGATCAACTCCAATAAAGACATCTTTCCAGGAAGACCCGGTCTCGTCAACCTCGAGCCATACGAAATCAAGTTTAGGGATGAGCCTCGCCCGCATGTTGCGAAGTACCATTGCCAATCCCCGCAGATGCGCAGAGAGATGACGAAAATGATCCATGAACTTGAGAAGGATGACAAAATTAAACCTTCCATCAGTTCCTGGGGTTCTTCCTTCGTCAGGAAATGCAAAAAAGAATGGCTCTTTTTGCCCGATTCTCGACTATCGCTTGTTGAACTCCAAGCTTAAGAATGACAGCTACCCCATGCCTCGTGTTGAAGAGATGCTGGAGTTCCTCGCAGGCAAGAAGTACATCTCCGTCCTTGATGTTTACTTTGGCTTTCACCAAGTCCCAATCACCGAAAGTTCGCGCAACTGCACCCTATTCATCTGCAATGAAGGAAGCTTTAGATGGAAGGTCTTACCGTTTGGGTTGAAGAACTCCTCCGCAGCCTTGCAGAGAGCGTTGACCACGGCCCTTGGTGACGTCATCGGCAAAATTTGTGTTCTTTACATCGATGACATCATCCTGGCCACCACGACGTGGGAGGACCATCTCAAAGCGATCCAACAAGTCTTTGCAAGGCTCCGTGCTCATGGCTTCACCTTGAAGAGAACGAAGTGTAACTTCTGCCTACCAATAATGACTGTTCTAGGTGTTACCGTAAGCGCCAAAGGCATCCACCTTAAAGGGGAACTCACTGCTGCAGTTTCGCAATTCCCTCGCCCCAAGGATGTGAAAGGTCTCCAACGCTTCATGGACTTCGCCAACTACTTCTGCAAATTTGTGAAGAATTTTGCCACAATTGTGAGGCCAATGACATCGCTGATCAGGAAATGCGACACGTTCATATGGACGCCGGAAGCCTTCCACGAGATAAAGTACAAGATCGTCAATTCGGATGCTCTGCAGCTCCCGGATTACTTCAGCCGGTTCCAAATGGAGACGGATGCTTCCGCGATGAAGCCGGAGCTGTGCTCACCCAAGAGAGGGACGGCACGTGTCGTGTCATCGAGGTTTTCAGCAGGACCTTCAGTGAGAGAGAGAGGAAGTATAAGACTTTTGAAAAAGAGGCACTCGCAGTGGTCAACTCGATCGAGCATTGGTGACACTTCGAGGGTTCGCACTTTACCTTGGTCACCGATTGTGAAATATTGAAGTGGGCTCTGTCCAACACCCACAACTCTGGTCCAACTACCAGATGGGCACTCAGGCTGCAGATGCATGACTACTCCGTCGTTCACCGTCCTGGAAACGCCAACGTTGTCGCCGACGCATTGTCCCGTGCACCGCTTCCAGTTTTGCAGATTCGTCTCCAGCCCAAGCTGCCTATCGACAACAGGTGGTACATGCGAATTGCTCAAGCTGAAGACCCTGACATCAGATTGATTCGTGACATTCTCACCCAGCCCAGAGACAGGAAAGTGTCCATCTCCGAAAGAAAGATGGACTTAGTCAACAAAAAATTTTTCGTTCACGATGGCATTATATACTACATTGATCGGGCAGATCAAGTTTGTGTTAGTTTTTTCGACAAGCTCAGGGTCTACATTCCAATGCCCTACATCACACGTTTCTCTACCAACAGCATGATGCACTACCTTCTGGCCATGTTGGGATAGCGAAGACCATGGAAAGGCTCCGTTCATTCGCTTATTGGCCGGGGATGGTTCGTGATGCCAAGAAGTACGTCCGCTCATGTCACCGTTGCCACGTCTCGAAGCCATCTCAACGCACCAAGAAAGGACTGATTGTACCTGTCATCCCTTTGGGCCCGATGACTCACCTGGGCATCGACTTTGTTGGTCCTCTCCCAGCCACCACCTGTGGCAACCGTTTCATCCTGTCCATCGTGGATTACTTCACGAAATGGATCTGGCTAATTCCGACTCGTCATGCGACAGCCAGAGCTGCAGCTGTTCACCTCTTCAAGGATGTCATACACAACCATGCCCCCCCCCCCCCACCCCCAGATCATGATCTCTGACAATGGTCCTGCCTTTGTGACGCGACTCGTAGAAAAATTGGCAAAGTTAACTGGTACCGAGTTGCGTCACATCTGCGCCTATCATCCGCAAGCGTACGCTACGGAACGTGACAACTGCACCCTAAAGAGTGCCATACGTACCTACGTTGACATGAAGCACAGGACTTGGGAACCTCTCCTTCCCAATCTTGAAGTCGTCTTCAGGACTATGCCTCATGCCAGCACTGGCAACACGCCCTACTTAGTCTATGGCCAGGATCCCTGGAGCATCGCGAAACTTGTCTGTTTGCCAGTACAGAAACCGACCCAAACTCTCGATGATGACCTAGCCGAACACCAACGCCATCTGCCAGATGCCAGAGATGTCGCTCGTGTGCACCTACACGACGCAGCCCGCACCTCTAAGATCAACTACTACAGTCGTCGAAGAGACAGTTACTTTGTGGTCGGCAAGCTAGTCAAGATCAGGGCTCACTACTTGTCCAACGCCACCAAGGGGCTCTCCAAGAAACTGGCTCCATTGTACCTGGCTCCCTACCACGTCGTTAAGAGGAAGCACGATTTGAATTACGTAGTTTAGAACATCGATAACCTGCAGGATACTCACATCATGAACGTTGTGGACGTGGAACCATACTATGACCCAATCAACATGACCGACGATGTATCACCAGCTGACGTTGAAGAACATCCTTTCGTACACCCGGATTTACCTGCGGTTGTGCTTGGTCTCAGCCTCCCGCCCGTGTTGCGCACCTAGGACGATAAGCAACCCTTTCCCTCGGACAACCCTCCCGACGCCACGCATGGTGGTGTCAAATACCCATAGCAGAAATCCAACGAATACGACATCGTTCCATTTTACCGCCTTGGTGACGAAGTAAAGATGCTTGTATCAACGAAGATGACGACGACCCGAAGTTCATCGGCATGCTTTGCATCATCAACCGGAACACCCAATTCCTTTACTGGATTCAACGTGTCGGTGATCTTGATAATGTTCGTCAGCAAGCACGTCTTTAGTCTCGCTCCGCTTGCCCAGATTTCCGTTCACATCAGTGTCAAAGTCCAGTGCGCCGGAAGGTGTCTCCTCCGACAGATTTTCCGTTAGGTTGGATGACAAATCACGAGTAGAAAAACTGTCCTTCGAAAGTGATGAGAAGTCGAGTCAAAACAAACTGTCCATTGCGACTACTGACTTGCCTTCCTCCCTAAGGGCTACGGTCGATGACGAATGGGAAGACGTAGGGATGAGTTGTACACAGTGGGAAGTGAAGTCCGACGACCACGGCAGGCTGCGCCTTGGCTTCAAGAAGAAACCGGGTTTTACCTGTTTGAGGGGTGAATGTCCACCGTTTCACCGTCGTCCAAAGCGTACAAACCGTAGGCCCTCGCGCTACAGGAACATGAGGATAACCCAGCAGGACTGTGGCAGCAGACAGGAGTTGGCCTTCTTGGAAGTGTTACCTTCTGAATGGTGTAGTATTGTTTAAATGTATGTGCTCGTAGTCCAGCCTAAGTAAGTTGATCTGCCTGTGTTTATTTTTCTGGCTTCTCGTTATTGCTCGTAATGTTTTACACTTCTGTTGGGGTGCATTGGTTCTGCCATAGGCAATGTGATGGTAACTCCTGTTGAAGTTGAATGGTTTGGTGTGTTGGTCGACTTCAAACTGTGCAGACGTAATGAAGGAAGTAAACATGTTCTCTTTGTGCAAGATCAGTCTACCGTCTGAGTTATTCCGGGAGTGAGATGACTGGATGGCGTTCCCTAGCCAGTTTCCTCACAACTATTTTATGGAACTCGTTACTATTTGTTGTGACACTCGTTCTAGGGAGCCATCGGCATCTCTGGGGGGGGGGGGGGGATATAGTACTGTGATGATAGCACATTACACGGGAAGGAATAAAGGAGTATTCCCTACTGCCACCATCCAGTACTCCCAACTCTTCCAGTACTCCCAACTCTAGCTGATTGCAGGGTGTACGGGCCTCTCCCAGGAAAGTGTGATAGATAAGAGCTGCTACGTGAATGAGTTGTGAGAAGCCAGCTCTGAAAATGTAGATAATTCCAGATAAGTAAACCTTTACGATGAATGTAGCTGATGAAGTCCGCGTGTCCACTGACTCCAGGCTGCTGCCCCCCCCCCCCAACATTTTTGTGTTTGTATTTGAGTAGTGGGGATGGTCATGTGACCAGCCTGGGACAGCAACAGAGCATAGGAGAACTGCCTTGCGGAGCAGATCGAGGTGGGAGAGCTGGTATGAGGGGGACTCGGGGAGTGTGCTGCTATTTAGGGTGAGGGTTGGGGCTTTGGACACTCGAGTGGTGGAAAAGCAGGGGAAGAGGATGAAGATGTCAACTGTGACATCTGCGGAGAGAGAGAGGAAACGGTGGCGCAGTTCACCACGGCATATTTATGGACGACACAAAACTTTTTGCACCATCTAACACACCTGTAGCCGCTGCTATCCTCCAAGACAACATTCATCATGTTACAAACTGGGTGGAGGACATTAACATGAACCTTAACTAAAACAAGTGCGGTTCCTTAGATCTAGGTGGCAGGGTGGGGGTAGAATTAACGAATTAATAGTCCCAACCTCTAGAAAACAGAGTAGCGTAACAGATTAGTTCGTGTGGGAGACTTGCTTGGATTTGGTCCCGGAGCTGCTCACGCTGTCGATGCCATCCTTGGGTAGGCTCGTTGATGTCACACTCGACTTGTGAACTTTCTTAGCATACCAGATCGCTCAGTCCCTTTGCTGGCACACAATATTCGGCATCACTCTACGGACGTGATCGTCACTCCATCATGGCATCTCAGACTCTACACGACGAACAACAACAAACGGGAGCACGTGACTGTGTGTCATGTGCTGCGGCATTGTTCGCTTGCATTGAAGCCAGGACGCGTCCTTGTTGGCTGCGTCCATTTCCCAACATAATCTCCCACTCGCATTATGGCTTCATGAACCGAGTTGACGGCCTCCAACTTATTGGTGGCGGATAGCGGTACACTCACTACCGCTACTATACAACCCTAGCATCTTCACCAATTCACAGTGACGGTCCTTACACAGGGGCTTGGTGAATATGTTATGCCAGGTTATGCTTGGGGTTAACCTCTCCTCGTTGCCCTGCCTCTTTTACGATGTGGTATCTTAGTTCAATGTGTCTGGATTTGAGGTTTGGAACAGGATCGAGCGCATTCTATATCGCTGCCTGGTCATCACACCATACCATCGTGGGTCTTGATACCATCTCCTCCTGTCCTATTTCTCTAAGTAGTCTCCTGATTCACAGCACCTCTTGTGTGCATGCCGCAAGGGCTACATATTCGGACTCCATCGTAGACGAGACTATACATGTCTGTTTAACAGACCTCCAGACAATCGGTGCACCGCCTATCCTTAGGCAGTAGCTGGTTCTCGATTTCCGGTCTTCACGGTTGCTGGCCCAGTCGGCGTTCACGTAAGCTTTCAAAGCTTTCTTGCTCGGCTTATACTTGAGTAGTGGGGCGTTCCTTTCAGGTACCTTAGCACTCGTTTCGCTGCATTCCAATGGTCTAGTCCATGGTTGCAACAGAACTTGCTCAGCGTTAAAACTGAGTATGCGATGTTCGGTCTAGTTGCAATACCCAGGTACATAAGTGCCCCCACTAGTTCTCAGTAAGGGTACTTCATCGCTTCCAGCTTTTCCTGATTCGTCCTTGGACACTGTTCCTTGTTCGGTTCAGCATTTGCTGCCATTGGAGTTGATACTGGGAAGCATTCTTGCATGTCAAACTTCATAAGCAATTCTTTTACGTATCTCTCCTGAGACAATTGTACCCCACCGTCCTTTAGTTCTGTAAACTTGATTCCAAGGAAGTTGTTGATCCTCCCCAAGTCTCTACATTCAAAGTTCCTTCCTGCCATCTGTTTGAGTTCAACTCCTCGATTGTTTTTTGAAATTAGAGCATTATCATGGACAAACACACAGAGTACGTCTGTCGTATTTTCCTTGGGCACAAAGTATAAGCACGGATCAACACTGCTTCTTCGGAGTCCTTCTTGCACGAACTTCTCATTTAATTTCTGGTCCCAGCAACGCCCAGACCGCTTTAAGCCGTACAGGCTCTTCAAAAGTTTACACACTTTGTCTTCTTCACCAGCCAAACAAACCCTTCTGCTTGTTTCATAAAGATTTCTTCTTTAAAGTCTCTGTTTAAATAGACCGTCTTTATGTCTAACTAGTGTATGACCCAATCCTTCATTGTCGCCATAGATATGAGTGTGCGGACGGTGTTTAAGCTATCAGTTGGCGCATACGTTTCCGTAAAATCTAGTCCGTATCTTTGGGAGAAGCCTTCTGCTACTAATCTTGCTTTGCAGCGATCAATTTCCCCATCTACGTTAGCCTTGACTTTGAAGATCCACTTCCTCTCAATTGGTTTCCTACCATGGGGCAAATCTTGCAGAATCCAGATTTCCTTACTCATCAGAGTCATACTCTTCCTGTGCTGCTTTCTTCCAATCTTCCGATTGTTCGCTCGCCATTGCCTCCTTGTAGGTTTTGGGCTCCGGTACGTCTACCGCTAAAGTGTGTGACGGCGTCCACGTGCGGCATCACCTAAACAATTTTGTCAGGGCGATTGCAACCTGCCAAACCTCAAATGGACGGAAGAGGAAGACCAGCACTTCACTGCTGTTGAGGTTGCCTTCATTGACGCCTACACCAGTAGAAATCTCACACAGCATGTCCATGAACCCACCAGGTTACGTCACGGACAAACGCCAAATATCTTGGATCTTGTACTTACCACACATACGTCCAGTGCCATTTACGACGTTGCCCTTTCCCATCCTCTTGGGAACAGTGACCATGCACCTACACTTATTTGGATTTCCGGTTAACAGGCACCAACCCCAACCAGGACACTGTTGAACATTCATCGGGCTGATTTCAACAATATTAGGAGAGCAGTGGCGGAGGCTAATCTTACTGACGCCATGGCTACCCTAAACACCGAAGATGCTTGGACCCTTCTGCACCACACCATCAATCAATCCACTCTCGATTTTTCTCCTACTGTCAAGCAGGGAGGAAAGAAGAAGAGCCGCCACCCCTGGGTTACCAAAACTGTTAGAGATGCCCTTAATCAGAAGAAAAAAAGCTGGGACTCCTACACTGAGACCCGCTGCATCGCTGATTACGAACACTACAAGGTGACACGCAACACTGCCACTGCTCTTATCGGAAGTCTCGTACTGTGTTTGAGCAAGAACTTGCTAGGACTGCATCTTCCAATCCAAAGAAATTCTGGGACTACGTCAACAGGAGAAAGGCCCGTCATGTCCCTGTGGGCCCCCTGAAAAACACTCATGGTGACATTGTCTCTGATCCTTTAGCAAAGGCAAACGAACTGAACCTTTACTTTGGGTCTGTCTTCAAAAGTACCAGTCCTGCCAACAAACCTGCTCTTGGCACCGTTCAAAAAGTAGCAAACACCCTCAGTGTGGTCAATTTTGATACCTCTGACATCCTCAAATTGCTGCAGTCTCTTAACATACATTCTGCGCCTGGACCAGACAACCTCCATCCTCTGACCCGTAAAGAACTTGGCCCAGCTATTAGTCCTGCCTTAGCGCAACTTTTTACCAAGTCCATGACTGAAGGCACTGTCCCTACGGCCTGGAAACTTGCGCACGTCACACCTATCCACTAAGGTGGATCTAGATCTGCGAAAAACTACTGCCCGATCAGTCTTACCAGTATTTCCTGCAAAATCATGGAAAAGATTGTTTTTAACACCATGTTAAACTTTGCAATCGAAAACAACATCATCCATCAAAATCAGTACGGTGGTCTCCCCGGCAGATCAACAACACATAATCTTATCCAATTCCTCGATAAAATTACCGAATGGCTCAACAATAAACTTCAAGCTGATGCAGCCTACTTTGACCTTGCCAAGGCATTTGACACCTTGCCGCATGTCACACTTCTGGACGTCCTTCGTGATGCTGGTTTTTCAGGTGCACTTCTTGCGTGGCTCTCTGCTTTCCTCTCTGAAAGACACCAGAGATGTAGTGTGGAGGGGTTTCTCTCTGCCGAAGTTAAAGTACACAGTGGAGTGCCACAGGGCAGTGTGCTTGGCCCACTCCTCTTCATTTTTTTTATGAACACCTTGTTTGTACATCTCGACAAAGATAACTGTGTTTTCCTTGACAATACTAAAATCTTTGCTATCTCTGATGACCCAGTAAGTACGGCTGAACTACAGGCCAATATTTCCAGCATGGTGTCCTGAACTCAATCCATGAACATGGACCTAAATGAAGACAAGTGTGGCGTTGTGAAGTTTGGCATTCAGCACCACAAGGCAAACTATTACTTGGGACCTGGAATTCCCCTCCCAGAAAGGGGAACTTCAACGGGACCTGGGAGTGATCATTGATCGCGACTTGAAGTTCTCTGCTCACATTCAAATAGTGACTGCAAAGGCTCATGGGGCCCTCGCCATCATTCGGACCACATTCTCGACTCTTACCAGAAAGACATTTCTTTTACTTTTCCGCAGTAAGGTACGCAGTATCTTGGAGTATGCGGGGCAGGCCTGGTGGGTCCGCCTCGAAGAAGACCGTGATAAGTTGGAACGTGTCCAGAGACGTGCCACAAAGCTTGTCGCGGGGCGCAAGAACATCCCTTACTCAAACCGTCTTGCAGCGCTCAAGCTTCCAACTCTTGAATATCGACGAGTGAGAGGGGACCTCATTATGACATTCAAGACACTTGCTGGCAAAGATCATGCCTCAGTTGACTGGTTTACACTCTCCTCTGATCCGGTGACCCGCAACCACGGTGCCAAACTTTTTAAACACCGATGCAACACCACCCTTCGTCAGCACACTTTTTCCTTTCGTGTGTTGAACACTTGGAATAAGCTTCCACCACACGTTGTCAGTGCAACCTCTGTTCTGCAATTCAAGCAGCGCCTTGACGCAGTGCCAAATTTTATCAACCCCTATTGTTACAAAAACTGGTAACTTTGTGGCTTCCTGCCGAGAATCTTTCAATTTCAATTTCAAATGGTTATTTTATCACATAAGTTTTAACAAATTTTATCACAAGCCCATTAATATTTTGTTCACTAGTTTTTGCTGTCAAAGGTGATGAACAAAGTTCATGAAGTGACCAACTAACTGCCTTTTGTGTAATAAAATTTAATATTGAAACCTAATTATATACAGAAAGGGTAAGTGAGGGCTAGGCTCTCACTATGAAGACAAGGGTGGGAAGATAAATTCTTCCCAAAATTGATTTAGGTGCTTTAGTGGTACATCAGTACGAGGTCAGTGACTCTATGGCTAATAGCCAAACATTTGAGTTTTCAATAAAGCCTAATAGTATCTCTTTCACATGTATATCAATATCTAATTTTTGACCTTATGTCAGCATGGGGAAAAAAAAAAACATGAACGAGATTCGTCACTTCTGCACTATTCCTATTTATCACTTTCCCTACATACTCACATTTTCTTACTTTCTGCCATATCTGTTTGCATCGACTAACCTTAATTTCTAGTTCCACCTTTCAGCCTTAGCCTTTGTTACATTGTCTTTCATATGTATCTTTTCTTTCTCCCTACTTTCTTTGTGCTCGCTGTTTCGTTGCTGTCTCCAACCCGACTCCATTAATGCTTACTTTTTTGCCTTCGTGTTTTTAGTCCAAGCGGGACCATCTCCCAAATCTCGGCTTACCTCCAGTCCTTTCCTTCTCTTTTTCTCTCACTATCGAACAGTTCCCTTACCTGATGTTAATACAATAGGGACAAAGTGCGAGCAGGGTAACCCGACTCTAGGTATGGAGCTGCTTGCTTTTAGTCTGTATAATGAGAAGTGACCATCCTCTCAATGCAAATGAATAAGAACATAAACTAGTTATTCAATAGGCAAATAATACACATTAGATAAAATAATGATTAATTGATTAATAAAAATAGTATGTGGTCACTTCCTGTCGATGAAGAAGGTGTTAACCAGTTTTTACTTTGGTCAGTGAGAAGAAAAAAACTTGCCCTTAAAGGGTATCTCTCATACAGAACACTTAAAGGGTGTATCTCATAGTAGAAAATTACTCGGCCGTTACAATTCACTCCACCTTTGTTGAACGGTTGCCCTCAAGCATTCCTAAACTTAATGGATATAAGTAAGGCATAAGACGTTGCTCTAAGAATCGATAATACGTGTAAACCATAAAATGAGAGCACTAAGCAGTAATAATAGTCTGCCTCTACGAAGCTTAACCACCATCTTGACGGCAAATACTACTGGGACGAGAAAAGCCTTTTGGCTCAATGCGCTGGAAATACGTCATCGCCCAAACATTCCTGACAAAATGAACAAAAGAGATAAACATTGGCAAGTCAACGTACACATGATTAGAACAACATTGATTCACATCCAGCATCGACTATAACGGAATAAATCGGTGTAACACGTGTAAGTATAACAAGTCTAATAAACCACATCCTGTTCACAGTCTGCCACACTACTGATGAAAATTCAATCTGATGTGAAATTTTCTTTTTTTTTTGATCCCTTGCAAAGTTCGTGTAGTCGAAGAGCAGTGAAGTTTTAGTTTGCGAAACCAGCACCAGGACATCAATCCTGAAGTTACCGTTATTCCGGACTCGTGTAGAGGAATACAGGGGTGTTTAACACGTTGCATGCGACATAGAGGCGTAACTTCGATGTGCGCAATATGACAGTGAAGCTTTTATGGAAGGCTGCTAGCTGTGGTAGCGCATCTTTGCATTAGTTCCAGTGATGGGCCACCGTCGCTCGCTTGGTTTGCGTTCACAATCGCCGCTTCTAGCATACTGGTATTTTCCGCAACTGAAAAATTTCTTCTTATCTAAGTCGAGCATCTCTGCTCTCTTACGGACTGTGATTTAACAAAGGAGGTTCAGCTCACTGCAAAGGGGCAAAGTTCATGACTCCATTATCATTTCTGAAGATCATATGTGACAAATAGTGAAAGGCATGGCTGAGGCGAGGCAAAGTAGCTTATATCCAGTAACACAATTCACTGACACACACGCAACAGTTTGTTGTACTGGGGGCATTTGCATATGGCTGCAACTGAACACATTCAAGTTGATCTTCCTGTGAGTACGATAGCTATACAATTAGTATCTAAGCTAACCTAGCTTTGGTTTGCTTAAGGCACATGACTTCCTGAAAAAACTAAACATCCTGGCTAAAAGAGCAGTTAACATCAAACACTTCAAAGGTGCATGTTAGTGTTGTTTGTGAAATATGTTGCTTAAAAAGGGCGTACGTTTCCATCTTATAATTAAATTATGCAATTTCTGCATATCCGTCCCAACCAAAGAAAACGACATACCTGGTATGCGCTTCACGAGTACCACAAAACTTAAAGCTCACCCGGCTGGTCGAAATGAGCCAAAGGGGCGTTAAGAATAGGTAAGTTTAATTGAGGTTCATCTATTGGGGTACGGGACTCTCGTTTTTGGGTCTGTTTTCCTCTTAGTAACTTAAAAGCCCAAGGAAACAATGGAGCACTGCTACGCAAATAGCAGGCTAAGCACAATAAAACAAAGAAAAGCCGAACTACATCCTATAATAAGGAACCAAGGGAAGTCAGGTACCCATCTAAACTCCAAAGAACGGTCTGCCCGGTCTAAGTCCTGCCGTATATTGCGTAGAGATTCTCCATCTCCCTCCTACAAGGCTAGTTTGGAATGTAGAGAATGGCTTACATCATCGGACTTTAAAAATAAAGAGACATTTGGAAAAAAAAGCTTTCTCAGTCGGTCCTAAGAGACTTTCCATTAGTGGAACGACCGGATGTCGTGCCACAAGAGGTAAATTAGTGTTACCGATTACAGATGGGATCAATCTGAAAGTGTTACCAACCACACTACACTCTGGCTGCACAGTCAAGTGTCCTACACCTTGTTTTAGATCCATTCGCTCAACCAGTGATGCGGATTGACCTGTATTGCGGCAAATTCAACGTAGCTTCATATCATCTGTTATGCTGTACACCCATTTGTTTTTGTGTATCCGATAAAACATTGGACGTGGATTGCGTACTACCTGTCTATCACACAACTTCTTTGCGCTTACTTCGTCCGCAGTGAATAACGCTGATTCGCTGGATACGAGGGCGTCTTCCAAATGGCTCCTCTAACACTGCACATGTTCGCTGCCGAGAGTTTGTAAGCAGCCATTTCTTCGTTAGTAAGTAGAACATACTGTTGTGCTTCAGGCTGTATTCCTATGTATTCATATTCAGTTTTATAGGGTAGGGCTAGCTTGGAATTGTGATCAATGATCGGAAAGGCCAATATTTTATGAAAACAAAACAGTCCCTCGCTTTTTCTAAAGTTGTGGGGGGGGGGGCATAGTATTGGCGCCCCCCCCCTCCCCCGCGGGCGGGGGGGGGGGGGAAGAAATGAAAATGTACTGTTAAAATATTTGCTACTTTAGCAGAAGCCTGGCAAATCCAGCTAGGGGATCAGGGGGAGCGCTGTAAGGTCCCCCAGCGGGGTCCGGGGCGTAGCCCCGGAAGCTGAAGCATTTTACGCTATTTGAGAACCTATTTTCGGCTTTCCGAGACACGTTTGCAACGCATTGTTTAGCAAATTTCAGATGCTTTTCGTAAAAATTCTTTAGCATGAGAGGTCGTAAAAACCTAATTGTTACCAAAATTCTGTTTTTTTGTACATTTTATTTACAAATTAAATTCCCTGATGAATTAATTTTTTTTAAATATTATTAAATTAACGCTAGCTAACACTGAACATTTAGGTTTGAAAAGTATTGTTGCTTACTTTTCAAATGGTGGAAGATTTAGCTGACGTTCCTGAATTAACTGAAAAAGAGGAAAAGAGCTACTAGCAAATCAAACCGTCAACTTAGTCTTCAATTTTGATTCTTTGCTCGGTTTTTATGGAGTTAGTAGGTATAGTCTTCAACTGACGAAAACTTGTAAGGAAAGCTTTACAAGTTTTGTTCTGTACAAATCTATATGACGTTTCGGCTGTAACCATAGCAAGAACAAACTAACCACCAGGCAACTTCAGTTGGTGTTTCGTCGACAATCAAACAAAGTAATTTGAAATCGGACACTCC
>JAHWFP010127467.1:0-14165 GCA_023313725.1 Lithobius niger
CGGAACTAATAGGAATGAATCTACGACGTTTCAGAAGGGGTCTCAGTCACAAATACTCCTTCCAACCCTATAAATTCTTGGTAGAACGGAGGGATTCGGGAATGAGCTTAGAAAAAACACGAAATCAGAAGTACAGGACCCACGTCCAGACACACGTCCTTGTGCAAGTTATGTGCATGCCTCGTCTTCTCGGAATCTATGCACACGACGAAAAAGTGATAGAGCCGTCATTGCTACGCAAAAATAACGTCTCTGAGGCTAAGGGCTCGTTTACGCAACGATTCGCCTTTGCATTTTCGTAGCTAGAATTTAATTGCGGTGGCAATGTGTTGTTTCCGTGGTAACCACGCTATTCCGGATTAGCTAAATCCAAAACGTCGTTTGAGTAAATGCTTGCAGTCTTATAATCCGTGACAATGAGACAAAGACTTCCTCCTGACGAAACGATTCTCCCAGTCGCTTCAAAACTCGTCTAAGAACACTGAAGGGACTGAAGAAGGTTGCTCGCGTAAAATACAATGTTAGGTTAGGTAAGGTTAGGTTAGGTTAGGTTAGGTTAGGTAGGTTTGTCAGTATCTCTTAATATTATTTTAAGCTAGGTAAGTAATTGTGTTCCACAATTTACCATGACTTGGCCGAACGAGAGATATTTCATTAATTTATTTTCTTAATTTATCCTTAATATGAGAACGAGCCGAAGCGAACAAACCAAAGGCAAGCACGTGAATGGAAAAAAACTGATCTTTACGAGCACATCAAGATGGCTCTGCCACAACGAGTGAGGTTTGCTGTAGAAATGATAAAAGACCGCACTGTTTCAAAATGTTTGAAATTGGCAGTGATCGATTTTTTTTTTTACCCTTTTAAATTATTTTCTTCTTCACACTAACATCACTTTCGCGAAGGTATACGGCAAATGACTGTTGTTCGCGTATTACCGCCGCCACTGGACTCGTATTCGTTTCTTGACCGAAGCTACTAAAAATCGGCTACTGAAATTCGCTAAAAACTCGAATACCTCCGAATATTTTTGAGGTAGCAATTTCATCTTCGAACTCCTGCCTTCCATGCACCAATGCCCTCTAGTCACGAAATTTCAACAAAATCGTAACAATATTCGGGAGGTTATCGTGTCCCAAACAGACAAACACATATGCTAGCAAAATCGAGTATTCGCTCACTCAGCCAATTAAACGACCATTGAGAAAAATAAAAACTGAGGATGAATGGCATGGGAAACAAAACACTGCTGCGTCCTTACCCCACGCTGGGGGACAATGCTGGGGAAGTGGAGGATGAGACAAATAGGGGATAGGGCTGAAAACGGATCTGAAGATCGAAGTTTGGGGTAAATGGATTTGTGGGGGTGTTGGGCACCATTTTATTCTTGGGGTGAAGGGGAACAAACCGTTATTTTGTGTCTCCCCGGCCCCCCCCCCCCCCCAAAAAAAAAACAAAATCAGAGCTGGGACCGCTACTGATGAGAAGTGAATACACGCAATGAAGGGATTATTTGTTTCCATTTTTCATGGCTTATAACATGTGTCCCTTCCTGAAAAACTTTTCGAGTCGTCTTTGGTCGAGAGACAAACATTCCATCCTCCAAATCATAAAAGGGACTGAATCACACATGAAAACCGGAAGGCCTTGTGTCCTTTTAAGATTTACCGCAGGGATAAGTGCAAGGTGTACACCATTTGTGCTCCCTCCACAACAATGCAAGCCTGTAGACGATTCACGACGTTGATGCGCGTGGCTTCTAATATCCGTGGATCAACGCTCTGATAGGCAAGGATGATCCTGTCTCAAAACCGCTAGACTGTAGGGTCGAGTGGCGTAAACTACGGATTTGAGGTGCCCCCACAAGAAGAAGTCTAGCGGTGTCAGATCGGGCGACGTAGCGGACCATGGAACCTACCTACCATAACCAATACATCGTTGCCCAAGGGAGGTTGACTAGTAGGGCGTTGCTTTTCTGCACGACTGTGCGTTGGAAGGCGATTCTTCCCTTCACGATGGACTGTTTGAATGGAACGCCATTCAGGGGTCGAAAGTAGCCATTTTACGTACGTTACAGGTCCTGCAAATCTGGTCCAATTTTCGTTCTGTTGTTTGCGTTGGTAATGTCTCTTTGTTCCCTACATATTCCTAATTTATACTCATGGCGTGCATATATTTAAGAAGTTAGCAGTTGAATGACCTTGATAACATTTGGCAAGGTCATCCATTTCTTGTCCAATCAATGGCCCCTCTTGGCCTCATCACATCTCCCGGGTCTCATAACATATCGTTTAGTAGTTCTTTAGCTATCTAGCTGGGTCACAACTTAACTGATCACGTAAATAAATAAATAAATAAATAAATAAATAAAATAAATATATAGCAATCGGAAAACAGACTGGTAACAAAAGTAAGCCATTTTTATCAAGTTACCTATTGCAAGGAAAGACAACCACTTGTTCGGCATTGCTGTCTGAAATGACTATTATTTTCTCCAGGAACCAGCTACTTCCGGCACCACTTCCGTCGTTGCGGACTGTGAGTTGTTGCAGGCGTCCAAGCGAAACAGCTTCCACAATGAATTCATCCATCTGAGAAAAACAATTGAGAAAAAAAAATTGTTATGACGCAAGACCACAGCCTCCCATACGTGTTAGACCAATTCAGTGATACCTGTGACAATTATTGTCAAGTGAAAATCAACAAAACTAGCTTTCGGCTTCCTTGGTCTGCCAAAACCATAATTTGACAGACTTTGGAAGCCACGTTTGTTTTACAGATTCGCCCTGGATTAACACTGGCTATGTAAATAAACGAAGATAAACGAAACAGCAGAGAATATATAAAGAGACTCCCGTCGTACCGGTGACGGTGACTTCATTTTGCGGAGATTTGGATAGTGACATGATGACTTGGCGCCGGGGCACACGTGCGGTACCGCTTTTGCGGTTTGGTTTACGTGACATCTGTTGGGTACTTCACACGTACCAGCGTCGACGTTGCGTTACCGCCCGCTGCACTGCACTGTAATTCTCCCCCCCCGGTCAACGCAGCGGTACCGCAGCGATGAAAAAAGCAATTGCGTCTCTGAGTACCTTGGCTGACTTGAGCGGTGCACACCTCCGCCGTCTACCACAAAAGCGTTACCGAAAATGGCGTCCAATTTCGAAGAAATAGACATGGAATTGTTTATTGGGGGAGTAAAAAACTACCCTGAAATATGAAATGTTGCTGCAGAAATGATTGCATACTCATTGGGAAGTAATTAAAGAACTTATCCGAATTTTTTATTTAATCTGAAAAGGATGTATAACATTTTCCCCTGGTACGTCTTAAATTAGTACATCAATGTACCAAAATTCGTCGCATTGGTTTTAAAATATATTTTTTGTTCACGAGGCAGGCGAAAAAAAGCAATATCGTCTCATTGGTTTCAAACTATAATGTTTTGTACACGAGGTTAGGGAACCGAATGCGCACATACGTCACGGAAGCGGCACCGCAGCGTCAACGCGCGTTAATAAAACGCACGTGTGCATTGATTGGCTGCGTCACCGCAGCGTCGCCACGCGTTCAAAAAAACGAACGAGTGCACCGGCGCTTAGTAGTTACAGCAGTCGACACGTTATTGGATGACCTGGGTTCGAGTTTCGGCTTCGTGGTGCCACGTAAATTTTTTTTTCGTCTCGATGGCCACACAATGGTCTGCATTGCATCTATGGTCGCTCGAATGGTATTTAATTAGCTTTTCTACCGCAGTTTCATTTTACTTTTAAGTTTCCAGTTGCTACTGATTGAACTACCATTTAATTATTATAATGTAACTTTCTTTAAAAGTCGGTCGAGCCTAAACCAAAGCTGTGGTGAAATTTCAAATAGTTTACAACTTGTGTTGATCCTAGATCGAACAGTGAAGCGAGTAAATTAGGAATACGCGTGTATTTGGGAATTTTTCGCTTTTTAACTTTTAGCTATTTAAAATACTCATTTTTTAAATTTATTTTTTAATTAATTACTTTGAGCCTTAAAGGCCGGTTGCCACTAAATTACCATTGCCTCATCTACGCCTATCGAGTTCATCTTTCGCAGGAAGCAAAGGAATGCACAAAGCTAAACTTTTAAACGCAACAAACAAGCCACGTGACTCTTTAATTATTGAGTAAAAATTTGGTGCGTCCTCGTGCACCTGGAAACAAGCTGTAAAGATTAACGATACTGATGTCACTAGATGGCGCCACGGAAAAAATATAGGAAAATCCCCTGGCGCCATCTAGTGACACTAATATCGTTAATCTTTCCAGCCTGTTTCCAGGTGCACGAGGGCGTACCAAATTTTTACTCAATAATTAAGGAGCCACGTGGCTTGTTTGTAGCGATTAAAAGTTTTGCTTTGTGCATTCCTTTGCTTCCTGCGAGAGAGAATTCGATAGGCCTAGATGCTGCAATGCTAATTTGGTGGCAACCGGCCTTTAAGTCAGCCGAAGCAATTTAACGCTCGTATGGCTGAACCGGTTCAATTTTGAGCATTACAGACTTTTTTGAGAAAAAGAAATGTCTGGTTAAGGGAGGAGCCAACCCGGAGATTTGAACCGGAAACCCTCCGATCATCGCAGAGGCCGAAAGATTGTCGAGAAATGCCCAGAATAGTTCCCACAGCCGCTGAAGGAGCATGGTAACTTCTCACGCTACCATGAAAAAAAAATTAAAAATACATAAATGAGGAAATCTGGTATGATGGTGGGGTCCACGGAGTAAGTTATAAGGTTTAATAATATAATGAATAAACCATGGAGCCACAGGAGAATCTTACGAATTTTTGTTCTTGAACCTTCACATTTCCTAATTTAAGCAGTGCCACTAAATGTGAAATTTCTTAACCTTTATGCATTGTGCAGTAAACAATGCCACTAATACACAACAACATTGTGGGGGATTGCAGTATAAACAGTGTGCAACCATCTTGGCGAAAATTTTTCACGTGTCATCCATCATATTGCCGGGTCCACCAGGAAGGGAAAGGGAGCACAAATTCTGGTTATATATATATATATATATATATATATATATATATATATATATGTATTTTTACTCTTCTGGTTTTTTTTTGTGTTTGGGGGGAGGAGGGGAGAGACGATTCCCTTCCCACCTTTCCTAAGAGAGGCAGACATGGGACACAAAAATTTAAATGTATTTGAATGCAGGAATTTAAATTTTTCATACTTAAATTTAAGTTCCCAGGCAATGTTATAATTAGAACTTGGGCGGTATCTGATCGTCTTCGAACTTCCGTTCCCCCACCAAAAAAAAAATCAGACTGGTATTGGTGCCATTGCAAGAAATGCGCAGTAAGTGACACTGATCGCTCAATACATAGGGAGGGGTTCGTTACTCACCATGCCTCTTCCAAATTTGCTGGTATTTGTCAGAGACTTGAGTAATGGCCGCTCCCCTGTGTCGCCATAGTCTCCAAATATGCAAACGTAAATGTTTGCTTCGGTATCGGCTCGTATGTGAGTTCCTGTGAAGACTTGAAGGCGATATTTGATAACTGAAATGTAAATAAATATGTATAAGACATTATAGATTAATAAGATGTAACAGTATGATGAGCCATATCGTCCGCTTGGGTCACTCGAGAATGGTATCGATCAACGTTTTACGTAATTTAGTTGATTTCTTTTTGATTTGTTAACCTGATCGAACTTTAACGTCGCATACTGTACAGTCATCAGAGCAGTTTAACGTGTATTTGAGGGCAAAATATCAAGTTAGGGACTGGTCATTATTTATGGCCGGCGGAAATGAAAATGTGACCACCAAATTTTTGATGTCCCCCCCCCCTTCCAGATCCTGAAAAAAATATTGATCCCCCTTATTCAAGGTCCAAAAGTAATGTGACCTCCCCTATCCCCCCCCCAAAAAAAAAGCGATTTTCGTATACAAATTGAGACTGTCTGCAGATGATTTCATGTATAGCCAAGATTAATGTTGTAGCCAAATTCAGTAAGTAGCTCTCCACACCGGCAGTAACCATTAGTTGTAAGGAAACGTGTCTCGTTTTTAAGGAAAAGACACGTTGGGTTAAAAATGTTCTATAAAATGTTCCTTTCATCCATCTCTTGTCGAGATTCATGTAAGTATGATGAACACACTGTTTGCTTGTATGTCTACATTTGTAACACAGTCAACACCTGAAAGACAGGAGAATCCAAGAAACCAGGTTCCAAGGCTTTTCTACAAAGTTCTTTGTAAAAATTATACTTGCAGTATTGGTACTAATATCTTCAAAACTTTGTAAACACTCACATCATGGGGCTTTTTTAGAAATTTTGACTGCTGAAAATCCATTTTTGAGGTCCAAAAAAAACTTTTCTTCCAGTTTGGTCAGTGTGTTTTTGACCGCCTTCCCTCTTGACGTAACCTAAAAAATGTATGACCCCCCCCCCCTCGAGAGGGTCCAAAAAGTCATGAGCCTCCCAATTTCATTCGGCCGCCCCGGCGATAAATAATGACTGGTCCCTTATACAGTAATGAAAATAGGCCTTTACGAAGCGTTTGTCTTTTATTTGGCGATACTCCCATCTTTGTAGGTGCCTTAGTTCAACAGGAGCAAAGGAACGCGCACGCACGCACATCGTCCTGTTATTAATGATGTAGGTATAGACACAATAAGATAACATGAACTATAGTTAAATTAATAAACAAAAACGGAACGTTAAATGTTTAGAGTAAGGATCTAAAAGTCAAAACCTAGAAGGAACACGGACAAGCTTTGACAGTCAGGGTCTAGGTGTAAAATTTTTTCAGTAAGAGGCTGGAAAGCATTACACCCTTACTACCCGGTGGTTAGATTAGTTCTAGTCTCTTCGGAATGAACGTGATGTGTATGAACGGTTGTAGCAGGTTTTCTTTGTTCTTAGAATATTGCTATGGAACTTTAATAGCACAATTTGGAATTTTGTCTTTTGATGCTTTAGAATTTTTTATTATATTTCGTAGATTTATGGTAGAGGATTACCATAATGCTCTCTGCTACGAATATGCTGGCATGTTACTAAATTGAAAAATTTATAATAATTTCCAACGTAAAGCAAAGCAGGAAACGTATAACCATACTACCACTTGATCATCACATGGGTCATTGTAGGAGGATTTCCAGTTTTTCGTCAAAATGTATTTATTGCTGACCACCGGGTAGTAAGGATCTAATGCTTTCCAGCCTCTTACTAAAAAAATTTTACACCTAGACCCTGACTGTCAAAGCTTGTCCGTGTTCCTTCTAGGTTTTGACTTTTAGATCCTTACTCTAAACATTTAACGTTCCGTTTTTGTTTATTAATTCGTGTTACTTTTAGAATTGCAGCTAAACTGTAAAACAGTGCAGTTGACGGTCAAAGCTGATAGTTTAACACAAGAGACCCTAGGCTTACCCTTACTAATCTGGCTATCGCCAATGGTAACAATAGAAACAAATCCTTTAATCTTCAGTCTATGTCTTGCAGCTGGCGTTGGCTAATTGGTATTGTTGCATAATAACAATGTTTAAAACAATGTAAAACAATCAATCTGGTGGTTTAGAGCTCCGTAACCCCTGAACCACTTGACCAATTAGAAAAGGACTTATGAAAAGGGCACATCTACAGAGCAATATCTGTAAAATGAGCTAAGAACCAGCTTTATAGGACAAATGGTTTGACCTGTAGAGAGGACAGACGAAAGTATCCCCAGAACAACAACAACAACAACAACAAGAAGCTGAACAAGAAGTTGTCTATTTGGCCCCTGTCTGCATCTCTGGTTTGGCTGGACCGAATTTCACAATTTTTGGACTGCAGACAGGCCTTTACTAGTCAAGGCTAGATTCCAAATTTGGTTTAAAGATGTTTACTTTTGACGGAGTTATAAGCTCTCAAAGTTGGGAGTTTAACACAGAGGTCCTAGGTCGACCCTTACTAACACTGGCTATCGCCAGTGTTAATAAGAGCGTACACATCCTAACATGACATGATTATGCTTTATTAAAGACCCACCCTTTAAATTTTACACTTTTGGTTGATCTGGAAACAAAACCATGTTAGATACACAATTACTTTTCTCCTTACGATAGCGAAATCGATTTCAGAGTCAACAGAAATAATTACCGAAGGGACGTTTGGAAATTCATACTAAACTAAAAAAAAGTCCCAGTCTATTTCTAGGCGATTTCTTTCAAACCGATTATCACGTCGAGATCAAAGGTGGTGTATGCACTTGAGGTGCTGTTGAAATATTCAGCTTTTCTGAGGAACTATTCTAAGCGGGATAATAGCTACAGCGTTGGACTTGTTTGTAATTCCGTTTCTATACTGCGAAATGACTTTCGATTACGAAGGAGACCAACAGCGAGAAAAATCTACTCTGACAAGTCCTATACGTGATTAGCAGAGTTACATCAACATACATGCCACAGCTAATTGACAAGTATAGGCAACGTGACGTGAGTCAAGCTACGGGTTGGGGTAATTCCAAATTAAAAACCTATACCTGATGGAATAAGGCGCAAAGTCATGGTTCAGTTCTAATGATGTTTTCATAATACGTTTGAGCGGTGATAATCTCTGGCTCGCCTGATTTATTGGGGCGACTCTAGCCCTAGCTTAGGACCTTAAATGGAATGCCATAAATGTTCGGCTTACTCGGGGTGAGTCAAATAATGGTGGATTTTGGGTTATTATTTGGTTGGAAAAGTTAATCTAGCTGTTTCGGGGTTGCAGTGAAATACTGACAACAGGGTTGGTCTGGGTTGAATTTAAGTTGAGGGAATTGAGGCCAAAAAGGGAAATATTTTTAATTATGATAGCCGAAATTACGTTTGGATGTGGGTTGTTGGAGGGTTCGTTGCGAAATTAATTCAGGGTTAACATCTAACTAGAGGAAGGCCGTGCTACGCACGGCTGGTCTTGGATCCACCGTTTCAACACTGGCACAGTTTGGTTGCTCATGTGTATGTCCATGTTTCACCATGTGCATGTTTCTTCAATTCAAATCTTGTGCACACTGAACAACAAATGCTTTCATCGAATTAAGTTTGTTCAATCCAATGTTTGCGCACACTGGCTAACAAACGCTGATTTTCGTTCGCTTCGCTCTCTCAATCAGCGCATCCCGTGATGCAAGTCAGTGGATGCACCATTTTAAAAATTGAGACGTCGATGCATTTTCCAGCATCGTTGTCTGAAAAAAATGGCGCTGGCTAATAATGTTGTATTGCTTGCTGAAGTCCGTTGTGCAGACTGGTGGTGTTGAAATCTTAGCCTGGCGGCTTTGACATTTTTGTTTTCTGGGAGAGGCAGAAAGCAAATCGCTTGGGCCAATAATGCCTCATTGTTTTGTTTTCACTTGAACAGGCCTTATTGTTGCCGGCCACTCTGCAAGATAGTAATGATAAACCTCGTGCTCTGCAGTAATTGTTGGTGTGCAATTTGAAACAATTCAGCTCAGCTCTGAAAGCCCGCATTTACGAAATAAGTAAGCCATTCCATCGTGTTTAGGTGCCAACTGGCCTCGAAATTAATTTGGCAGACTTGGTAGATTTCACAAATGACGTCAGCAAAGCAACTTCGCTGGGGTGGCATAATTTCAATGTTTGATAACCGGAATTGAGAATTCGCAACACCTTTACCGACTTTTGCAGTATCGGTAGATAAAACCCAGATAAACCGCTAATAAACCGAATCGAGGATATTTTCTGTTCTTGTCGACCGAATTTGACGTTTGAATACACCATTTTGAAGGTTTTTCGCCAGCTTTTCAATGCTCCAAACCCCCAACAGCTTTCTCTTAACTATTAGAAATTACACGGCAAAATATAAAATTTTACTGGGGGGGGGGGGGGGATGTGTTTTAAAGTGATTTTAGCGCATGCAATATTATTTTAAACCAATATTTTTGTAATAATTAGCGCATTTAGGCCTATGATTTATTTATGCAATGATTTCAATAGTAATTTTTTTTTTATATAAAGACCTATTTCAGTATTAAAATTTTTATGTTAATTGGGAACTGGGATCGGTTATCGGGATTTGGTATTGGTATGATCGGGCTCGAGTATCGCCCAGTTTCGTTTAACGATCGGCTCGGGGTTCGGTGGGTGAAAAAAAAGTGGTCGGACCAGCCTTAATAAAGACAGCTTATACGTAAGATTTAGAAGACGTTTGGAGGACGCGAACGTGTAAAATCTATTTTAAATCACTTTTCTGCCTGGATCGGTGATGTAGCAGTAGCCGCCATCTTGCGTATAAAACCAGAATAGAAGACAAAAAGAGCGGCCAATCAGTGCAGCACACAAAATAGTGGCCAAAGCGGCGAAAAAAAAAAGACGACTAGTCCAAACTTCAATTTATGTTGGCCTACGCCTTGTTTTTTCACTGCCAGCCAGTAGGCAAACAAAACTATCAGACAAAATGGTGACCCAGTTATGGCGTAAAGATGAAGTTAAAGGGCAATCCATTTTGACATGCATATTTACTTTACTTTTGGATCATTTACACAATAACTAAACACAAGAATTGCGGTAAGAATACGTTACGTACGTCTGGTACAACTATTTAATTATTGCATCACCAAAGCGCACGACATGGAGACCGCCATTGTTTTGCTGGAACGCGCAGAAATTAATGCCGACTGATGTCACTCTTCGATTTCGACTCGCAGCCGATTGAGATAGCTCTATTGGCTGTGAGAGCTCGAGCGTCTGACGGCCTTAGATGGCCAACAGTTGTAGATGACATCTGTCGGCATTAATTACTGCGCGTTCCAGCACAACAATGGCGATCTCCGTATCGTGTTTTGGTGATGCAACAATTAAATTGTTGTATCGGACGTACGTAACGTATTCTTACCGCAATTCTTGCGTTTAGTTATTGTGAAAGTGATTCAAAAGTAAAGCATGCATGTCAAAATAGATGTAATTGCCCTTTAATGTAATTCGGATCTCCATTCCTTGCTTCAGTTTTTTGCGCATTTTTTTTTGTATGCTGCTCGTTAGTGGAGAAACCAATGTGGTAGGTGAAATGGCAGCCATAATGCCTAAAAAGTAAGGGTTAAAATAAAGAAACGTTCGACTTAATCCCTATGCTTAGGCCATATTTTTAGGTCTTGCGTTTGTATTCCTATCCTGTACGTAAACCCAAATGTCAGACAATTTAGCGCCCAAAACATTGGAAATAAAGCAAGGACACATCTTTCTTAGACCAGTCATAGACAAGAATGAGAGGAATATCTAAAAACCAACCTTTCAGTCCTATTGTATACATCCTATCCCCCTCCCTATCGTATTATTGGTTTTTTGGTTAAGTTGTTCCAAACCTGGCAAAGGGCTGAGTATACTTGGTCCAATGGCTGGTAGCTCCCGGATAACTTGACCATCATCTTCGTTGCGCGATAGCCATCTTCCGCAGGGGAAGTAGTATTGCTGATTGGTCAATACGTTCAACAGTTCTACCTGTAAATAGACAATGACCATGGGTGTAAATTTCATTTTTTTTATTTGAACAGCCTACAGTTTTTGTGCTATGTTTGGTGCAGCATATAATGTGTTCACACAAATATAAATTAATTTTTTAGAAATTCTTGAAGTGCACTTAAGATTGGTTTCTGAAATTCTACGCAACTTGCCATAGAGAACAATTCTTACGATGACTTTTAAAAAGTTAATCGGCATTAAAGGGCAATTACATCCATTTTGACATGCATCCTTTACTTTTGGATCACTTACACAAGAACTAAACACAAGAGTTGCGGTAAGAATACGTTACGTACGTCCGATACAACAATATAATTATTGCAGCACCAAAACACGATACGGAGACCGCCATTGTTTTGCTGGAACACGCAGAAATTAATGCCGACAGATGTTACTTTTCGATTTCGACTCGCAGCCGATTGAGATAGCTCTATTGGCTGTGAGAGCTCAAGCATCCGACGGCCTTAGCTGGCCACTACAACTATCGGCCAGCTAAGGCCGTCAGACGCTCGAGCTCTCACAGCCAATAGAGCTGTCTCAATCGGCTACGAGTCGAAGTCGAAGAGTGACATCTGTCGGCATTAATTTCTGCGCGTTCCAACAAAACAATGACGGTCTCCGTATCGTGTTTTGGTGATGCAGTAATTAAATTGTTGTATCGGACGTACGTAACGTATTCTTACCGCAATTCTTACCTCTATTCTGAATAAACACTCTGACTCCAACAGTCCATCAGTGAGCACTTCAAGGAATAGTTCAAGGTACGAAAAAGTAAGTTAAAGTAGCTTTTAATTTAGCTTGTAGGCTCGGGGCGCGGAATTGTACCGACACAGAGTTACGTTAACGCCGGAATTTTCATAAACAATGACCCCTGTGTTGGACCCGGAATTACAGTTACTCCGGATTCGTAATTTGCTCTAAAAGTGTCTGAAACAATCCGGAATTGTAGTAACACGGTTTCTGATGTTATATGTATAGCCTCAGCGAGCGCGGCAGCGCGAGCGAGGCAGGGACGTTATTTAATCATCAACAAAATCAGGAGTTACGGTAAATCAGGAGTGCCCACAATTCCGGATTATTTCAGACACTTTTAAAGCAAATCACGAATCCGGAGTTACCGTAATTCCGGGTCCAACACAGGGGTCAGAATTTAAAAAAATTCCGGAGTTAGCGTAACTCCGTGTCGATACAATTCCGCCGCCCCGTAGGTTCGTGGTATATAAAATTGCGTTAGTGTTTTACCTTTTGTAGAGCAGCGTCATTTGACGTCATATTGGCTACAAGAGAGATAGCTGCAAGGGGCACTAGATTAAAATGGAGGGTTAAACAATGGCACTTCTAGTCAAGGCAGTGCTTTGAGAGCGGATTTTCAAAGGCTTAAAAAAACGTTGTTTTATCCAATCCCTTATGCTGCGAGGTTGTAATTGGAAAATAAAGATTCCACTTGCTTAAAAATGTCAGCAACTGCCAACAAATTTACAAAAATCGCGCATTATGGGGCCTAAGAAATCCACTCTTAATAGCATTTTCTCCCGTAATACGCCCTTCTTTTCTCCCTCCAGTGACCCTTGCAGCTATTCCAGTTACTGGCTCCAGCATAGAGTTATATACAATAATACAACGTTATGTCACTGCCCTATAGGCTTTGCTCTACTGGTACACTTTGCAAAATCCAGTGGAGAGGGTTTGCATGTTCGTGTACATTTGAGAAATTCAAATGCGCCTGTTGTATATGCGTTAGCGAATCGGTAGCCAGGATCTTAAACCAGTTACATCACAACACACTCGGTGTGACTCCTCCTTCAATGTTAGAGGGCTAGGCAACTGCGTGAGGAAAAAATGGAACAACATCTGGATAATCTTATCTTTGTTCAAAGGGTTCAAAAGGTTTTGTAGTGAGCGTTGACCGCTTCCGGTCATCGATCTGACCGACGCCCCACTATGGCCCACAACAGTACTCCACAATTTTGGTAGGTGACACTCGTCCATTCGTAAGTCATTCAGTAATAATAATTTGATGCATTATAGTTTCAGCTGGACAGAGAAGGGCCGTAGTAGGTCACTAACATCCAGCTAAATTAAGGTATAGGGAATAAAAAGATAAAAATATGATAAAGGTAAATCCAGCCAGAAGGACGGGAGACCGCAATAACCAAGCACTGCAATAGTTAATAAATAAATAAATAAATAAATAAATAATAATAGTAAGACAAAAGCTGCAACCACTCATATGGACTGTAGTCGACAACAACCATACACGTAGAATACTACAATAAAAGCAAACTAAGGTCAAACAGAAAATTGGCGAACAACAGTGGATGCTATTCGTTAACCAACTTTGATAGGTCATTCTGGTTTAATGACCTTCTAAAAGTGGTCACAGAAGGTGCCAAAACTACACTAAAGGGTAGCTGGGTCCAAACATTTACAACACGATTGGAAAAATAATGCTTACGGCAATCCAGCTTTGTCATGTTTACCACTAATTTCAGTGGATGACCTCTAGTCCTGCTGCATTCTCGTACATGAAAATACCGGCTACTGTCGATATAGACAGGTCGTGTACGTCAAAACCAGATCAAAAGTTACCGACGTATTTCAAGTGAAGTTAGGCTAGGTGGCAGTCTTTTTATATGTTGACTTCACTGGGACTTGGTAGTGG
>JAHWFP010127468.1:16257-37105 GCA_023313725.1 Lithobius niger
CCCCCCCCCCCCCCCCCCCCACCATAGCCACCATGGTGCTGACTTATAACAGAACTTTGTTCACAATGTGTCGCATTTATTTATCAAATCGTTAAGGTTAAAACATAACAAGCGTTTTAAATATTACTTTGTTAACAAAATGTTTTTTACTTATTTTAAACATGCGCAGCTAATGCGATCGGACTAGTGAGCCTGTTTATTTTTTGATAGTTTGTCATTCCGTGGCTCGATCGAAGATATGCAACGCGTAGTGGAGAGCAACTATCCAGTTTATTTCTATATTTTGTCTTGATGACACTCACGGCTGAGAAGCCAGTCTAGCACAGGTAGGTCGGAAAATGGGAGGAGTTTTTATGGCAATGTCGGAAAGGTCAGGGTATTCTGCTTTCACTTTTATGCAGAAAGAAGCAAGTGATGATGCTGTGTCAAAAATTATCTTCACTCCTGCAATGACTATGGCTTGTAAACTAGCCTTAGCTTTGTAATTTTTTACAACAAATTATAAACAAACAAACAAACATTAAATTCGTTTGTTTAAAAGCAACCTGTAAAAAAACTTTCGGTCGTTTTCGTCGCCGTGAATTTCGTTTGTTGGTGGTGTTATTGTAGCCTATTGCACCAACACATACAGCCTGGAGTGTACAGATGATAAGCTTGCACGAGCGGCAGTATGCCGGAGGAGAAGCGCATGTTGCTACCTAATTGCAGCGAGTATCGTTACCGATTGTAATATAATTTTTGGCGGTATTGTTTCCACAACAATAGTAGCATTACTTTCCCATTCATTGCTTAAATTAGAAGGATGAGTGTTTACCGGAATGTAAGAATAACTAAAAATTGTAATAGTGGGCGTTTCTTTATCTGAGCGTTTACGGTCAATTATATTTTTTATTTTGTCCAGGTGGCCGCGGACCAGCGTTCGACTGCTCGCGGACCGGCGCCGGTCCGCGGACCACACTTTGAGAAACGCTGTCACCACACTAAAAACTATAGTTTACAGCACAATACGCTAGTCTGCAGTAGTCCCACAAAACGCCATTATCTGAGTTGTAAAACTTTATTGTAAATTGATTCAAACAAAAGACATTGAAACAAAAAATCTTTAACATTTCGATAAAATTCACTGTATTTATATTTATTCGAAAAAATAAGATATAGCCAAACTATTCAAGTAAAAAAAAAAATGCAATGCGCCAAGTTTTAAAATTACGTTGTATGTCTGATGAGTGGAAACTTAGCTCGTTATTGGTATTACAGACGTTCAATGGCTGAAACTTGGCGTGTTTCTCGCTTACAATTTTTTGTTTTTGGTTTAGATCTAAACTGACTTAAAAAGAAGGAGGAGCGGAATCAGTACTAATACGTTTATGTAGGAAGAACGTAAAAAAGTTTATTAAAAAAATAAAAACCCAGCCTACCTAAACCCAGCCTACCCAGCCTACCCAGCCTACCTAGTGTGGTGCAGTGGCAACCCGGACCACTGCACTGTGACTGAGGTTGGCGCTAATGACCAAGCTGTCGACGCGCCATTAAGCCTCATCCCCCCCCCCCTACCTAAACCTACTCTTTTTTTACGCTGTTACCAGAAACAACACCATTTTTTTAGGCCTACGCTTTTTAAAGCCCAAATCATTACCGTAGGCACAATATTCAGTAGAAAGGTAGTCCTATGGCAGAATTATTATTAGGTAATTTTACAGTATTACTTAATTATTTAATTATTACTATTATTATCATCCGTGCGAAACCAATAAAACAAAACGAGTTGATGCTTTGCAAATGTTGTATGATGACAAAATTTTGGATTTCTAATTATTTCCGGTAGTACCTTGAAAATAATTCTTTGCTGCATTTTTATATTTTTATGACACCCACTATAATCTCCCTCCCCAAAAATATTTCTTCGGAAAATGCTTCGTAGTCTCTCAAACCCCCTCACCTCCCCCCTCCACACACATACACACAAACTCTTTCCCTACTACCCTGTCATTCTGGAACTCGCCGAAAACAAATACAAGGGAGGCGGCTTCAGCAGTGACACAAATTATGTACGGTAGGCCCACTCCTTGAATAAAACCGTTAGGCTTTCAGTCTTTACAGTTCTCTGTCACATTGTCTTGAAATCCCAGTTAAAATACATACATGCCGTACATCTGTGTTTTAATATTAGCCAAAAATGAACATCATCTTACCTGTTTTTGTGAGTTGTAGTCTAGAAGCATTCCTGCTGTTGGCTTCGGCGTTTTTTAAGACGATCTTCCCTGCATTTTGAATTCTATCAATTCTTTTTGCCGTTTATTTTAGATCACAGTTTGGACAGACAGCCATGGTCATTTGACCCCCTTTTTAGGATGTTGGCACACCTTTCTAGGGGTGTGAATCATTTCATTCAACGAATTTGGGTTATGAAAAATTTGGAAGTCACGACAGAAATACCGTTGAAAGTAATGATAGATACACAAGTAACGATAGAAATATAAATGAAAGCAAGAATTTATAGGGTTGGGAGGAGAATTTGTGACTGAGATCCATACTGAAACGTCTGGGATACATTCCCATTAATTCAGTCTAAGTTTATAGAGGGCGCCACGTGTTTTATGTGGGAATTTCTGCTCAGTTTTTAGCCTAAAATTAAACTAAACTAAACGAAACTAGCTTATATTTAATTATTATTTAGCCTAGCTTAGTTGTAATTAGTTTACTTTAGATTTGTGCTAAAAAATGAGCAAAAATTACCAGATAGAACACGTGGCGCCCTCTGAAAACTCGGACTGAACTAGTGGGGACGAATCTAGCGTGTTTCAATAGGGACTTTTTAGAGCTACAAATTCTACAAATTATAGGGTTTTATAAATTCTTGATGAAAGTAACGAAAGAAAGAAAATTGGAAGCAACAATAGAAATAAAACTGGAAGTTACAATATAAGCCAAAATAGAAGTAACGTATATGAACCAAAATGGAAGTAACGCTTAAAATGATTCAGAAAGCAGCGTGAAGGGTAACGCAGACGTAAAATTCGAAGTAACAAAGCATTCTGAAGAGAAATGTCACTTGCTACCAATTATTAGACGTAACAGAGGCTGATGATACTTCCAGATGTTACACCTTAGATCTCTTACTTCTAAGATAGCTCCTTAGAGGTAAATTTACAAGTAACTCTTCAAAGTACCCTTTGTATATGTAAAATTGGAAATAACGTTAAAATGTGGACAGAAAACCAGTACTAAACGTAACCACAGAAATAAAAATGGAAGGAACAACCAAAGCAAGTTGATAAGCCGTGCGAAAGATTATTTAGACGTAAATTTAGAAGTAACACTTGATTTGAAATGAAATCAACCCGAAATCAAAAGTTTAGACTAACAAACACTGAAGTTCTATCCAAATATTACGTTTAGGAGACGTAACATTAGTTTACATTTTTTTTGTTACTTCTAAACGAGTCTTTAGACGTAATTTTGCAAGTAACACTTCTTAGAGTGTAATAACTAAATATTGTGCGTATGGCGTATAGTATTTGCTATAACTTTTTGGGTTTTAAAAAGCTTACAGTTGCAGGGATTGCAGTGTTCCTACGTTTTCCTTATATCGTATATTTTTGGAAACATTTCTTCCTTATTTTCTTATTACTTGAAATCTAATTAAGGACTTTTATTGTTTGTTTTGGTCCCCCCCCCCACCAACCAGGGTTGTCACACGCTTTTGTTGCCTTTTGCGTTCTTATTTGAATTACAAATAAAAGCTTTCTTTCCTGAGGTTAAGAATAACTTTCATGATTCCTTTACTGAGGTCAGCGTTAAGGGTTATAGAGACGGGGAATGGTTGTTGGACTTCGAAAAGTTCGACGTGTAGCGTTTTTTTTAAACACCGTGTACAGTATGTTCGCAATGAATCTTCACGAAAGGAATGGCCACTTGCAGTTGTTTTAACACTGTTTTAGGGCGTACCGCATTCGAGTTTTTATACCAACCAAGGATGAAAGTTTAGATGGAAGTTGGCTTGGCTTATAATAGCGCAGTAGCAACAAGATTTGCGATTAGATAAATGCCGTACAAACAAATAACATACACGGATGTAAAAACTTACACTAATTTAAATGTGACGCAAACATCTAGGATAATTTTATTAATACGTAAATTAAAGACTTTCAGTTACATTCTATGATAGTTTCTACAGAGACACAACCTGTGATCGCCTATAAACTGAAGCATATTAAATTACGAAACCGAAACACTCGGGAAATACAACATAAATGCAAAATGCGAATCGTACATAAACCTATAAATGTTTGTAACTTGAGTTATTAATAAACTGATAGGATAGTTCTCGCGAGATACTCTATAATTAAATACCCCTCCTGCGGTAGGTAGTTATCGATCTTTTTGGAACACTCAGAGTTTTTGCCCGTTAACTCGTTAGTGCTCATTTGTTGGCATACAGACTCTTAATAATTAGCCAACACGGAGCACTCACGAATTTAATGAGAGAAAAAACTTTCGTGTTCAAAAAAATGATCAACAACTATCCTTGCATTCGGGATATTACCTATATAACAATCCAACAAGTTATTCGAAGAACCTTCCAATGGGTAGAATGATGGCTCAACTCGAATAGTGGCTTTGCAGGTAGGTGGCTTATGAATTATTTTACTTTTAGTTTATATTTTCGCTGGCGGCGTGTTTACCATTTAGCTTTATGTTACTTAAATTCAAACACATATAATCAATGTGCATAATTTCTAGAACACCGTACTATTAAATTCATTCATTATGCACGGAAAAATATGGGAAGCATTAAAACGTGCTCCTTCCAATTGAGCTTGGTAAACTAAAATCTTGAATGAAGTAAAACTGTGTTTCTGAATAGGGGTAATGGCCAAAGATTGATAATACACAAAACCATCTTTACATTACAACCAACTCCACTTCCTTTCAAAACAGTAAAAAAAAATCGTAATAAATAAACATTTAAAATGTCATTGTCCTCCATTGGAGTGTTCCATTCAATTCACGATCTCAACAGCGTGACGTGATGGTATCCTACTGGGTCATGGAGAACACAAGATCCCGGATGCATAGTCCGAGGATACATCATTTTTGTATTGCTTTGCATGCACCTTGACCTGTATAGCCTAGTACAAGGTCACAGATCACTGTAGTGCGAGGTTTGTTGTTAATGTATTATCACGTCAGTGAATTATCACGAACCTTGTGGCAGCAGCAGATAGGCTCTGCTCGACTCCTACAATTCGTACCTTAGTGCTAGGGAGAAGAATAGTTCTTAATATAACACTGTAACCGTTGTTGAACAAGTTCCAAGTGAAATGTGGGAAGAAAGGGGTAGAATCAATTTATAATTATGATGGAGTTAAGATACGTCGTTTTAGAACCTTAATTGTGCCAATAATGGAAGCTGTATTGTAGTTGGATTGGTACTACTAGGTTTGGTCGTTCCATTTCCATGACATAGGTCCTAAATCAATACCGACCTGATAGGACTGCTTACGCTTGGAACGGGGAGTTTCAGTTGGGGTTATTTCTCTTCAATAGGTTCTTTGATTACACACTACAATTAAATTATTAAGTCCTGTGTGGGAATCTTTCCTGTTAAAATTTATTTGTAGGATTGTATACTTAAAAAGCTTCATATTTTAGTTTTACATTGGATTAATGAACTCGAATGCTTTCATAATCGTTCCGACCAGAATCACCCAGAAGTGTGAAATATATTTACATATAGGCTATTTATGTCTTTGTATTGCCTACTACGCCACTTTCCTTTGGGAAGCCGGCATTGCGGTAAATAAGTAAGTAAATAAATTAATTAAAGCACTGCGGCTATTCACAAGAAAGTTGTTTAAAATGGTTACAACAGTAATAACATTTTATCAAGCTCAGATTATTATGAATAGCTACGCACTGTGTGGTATTACTGTTGAAAACACATGTTGCTGTTCAATTCAACCAGCTCATCACTTTTAATAATAAAGTAAAAAACACAGCCTTAGGAGAGTTTGAATTTCACCAAACATTTCAATATTAACATTGAAACGTTGGAAGTGATTGATTTAGTACATGAGTCCAGCTGTTGCGCGTCTTGTGAAAGCTTTCTGCCTTTTTGAGGGGGGAGGGAGGGGGAACTTATTTGAGGCTTTTGCTAAAGAATTTATGCCATCGTTTCAGCATTCGAATGCTCTCGAAAATACAAAGAAAATTATGCAAGTGAACCTCAAAGCCGCAAATTTTTGAAGAAATCATCAAAACAATTTTTCAAATAAAATAGAAAAATTAAAATGCTTGACCCACAAAAATTGTAGTAGAACCTCCATTTTTTCAAGCAAAATTTGTTTGATCTCATACGAACCGCACTAAGAGTAGTATGCTCCTTTAAACGTGTGAGAAGTGTGCTCCTTAAACGTGTATAACTGCATGTCTGTTCAGTTTTTAATTGTCTACAAATTATAAAAGTTTATCTGAAAATAATGTGTATATAAACAATATCCATTGTCCGTCGCATTTTCTCACGGCAGTTTCATTATCGTTAATGTGTACCCATAATATTTAAAGAGCACTACGAGAAATCTACGAAATCTAGCCTACTAGCCCAGTCAAACTGGACTAAATTTAGGTCGAATCGCGGAATAATTCATAATAAGCTAATTTTTGGCACAGATGTTCGTAATGGTCTTAGGTTCAGCATTCTAAAAGTTCTCGTCTGTCCGTGTTCAGCTGATGCTGCCATCTTAGAAACATGGCGTACGTTTTTTTTTATATATTTCGGTAAGGTTTTCTATACAGGTTTTCTATATAGGTTTTTTTCTATATATTTCGGTATCTCGGTAACGGTTGCTCAGGCATAAAAATATGTTCTGTCCAAAAATGTAGAGCATGAAATTTTCTACAAAAAATGTTCTATTCATTTCTTTCGTAGATTCAATGATTCAGCCAATAAACGCTGTAGAAGAATGTTGAGCTAATGCCGCCATCTTGGAAACCTGCGCCCGGAATCGGTTTTTGTCAATCTATCACGGAAACGGTTGCATAAAATACGTTTAATCCGAAATTGTAGAGCATGGAATTGTTTACAAAAAGGTTCTATTCGTTTTATTTTAATTGAGTCAATGATTCAGCGAATAAACAGTGTCAAAGAGGCCAGTGGTCCCCCACCCAATATACTTCATTTAGCTGGATGGCTTGGGGCCCAAAATTAATGGAATTTAGCACTTTCTGTGAAAAGCATGAATGCATATGTTCCCTCTCTAAGATAAACAATTTTGGGTAGGATTATTGGAAAAAAATAGCTATGACCCCATGGGAGGGGAGGTGGAGGGGTCATAGCTATTCTTTCCAATAATCCTACCCAAAATTGTTTATCTTAGAGAGGGAACAACCTATGCCTATGCCTATGAAGAGGTTAGGCGTGAGGAGAAAGTGTTTGTTGATTTTCAAATTCAAAGTGCTCTTGTGAGCCCTCTAATAGCCCGAAATGGACATCCTTAGTATTTTTTGAAAGATTGGGATAAATTATTTCCATCAATCCTAACCGAAAATGTTTAACTTGGGTAGAGACGGTCGTACGCCTATTTAAAACTGGTGAGGTAAAAGCGTAGCGGCAAAATCGTATGTTGAGTTTCGAATTCAAAGTGCTCTTGCGAGCTCTTTAATAGCCCGAAATGGACATGCTTAGGATTTTCTTAAAGGCGGGGGATCTATTCTTTCCATCAATCTTAACCGAAATTGTTTAACTGCTATAGGGACCGTCCTATGCCTGTTTTAAGGTGAATATGTAATTGATGTACTGGCTATTTTGAATTTCAAACTGCAATTGGAATGATAATATCTGTATTTGTACCTAAGCTAAGCTAGTTCGGTTTGGATTGATGAAAAGAATAGATCCCTACCTTTCAGAATATACTAAGCATGTCTAATTCGGGCTATTAGAGGGCTCACAAGAGCACATTGAATTTAAAAATCAACAAACGCTTTCGCCATCACGCCATTACCTCTTCACTAGGCATAGGTTGTTCCCTATCTAAGCTAAACAATTTCGGTTGAGATTGATGGAAAGAATAGGTCCCCACCTTTCAGAAATTGTTAAGCGTATTACTATATCCATTTCTGGCTATTAGCGGGCTTGCTAGAGTACTTTGAATTCGAAAATCACCATGCGCTTTCGCTGCTACGTCATTACCTCTTCACTTTTAAATGAGCGTAGGACGGTCCCTGTCTAAGTTTAACAATTTTGGTTATGAGTGATAGAAACAATACATCCCCACCTTTCAGAAAATCCTAAGCATGTTAAAAAAAAAAGCCTATTAGAGGGCTCGCTAGAGCACTTTGAATTCGAAAATCATCATACACTTTCGCTGCTACAGCTTCATGTTTAAATGGTCGTACAACGGTCTTTATCTAAGTTAAACAATTTTGGTTATGAATGATGGAAGGAAAATATCCAATTGGAGATACCCAATTACGGCTATTACAGGGCTCGCAAGAATGCTTTGAACACGAAAGTCACGATAACTACCGTTTTTGGTGGGGTAAATCACCCCTTCCACCTACCCCCCCCCCCCAGGTTTTTTTTTTAACTTGCTATCATAGCTATATTTTCCAGATACTCTGCGTATGCATTCATGCTGTTCACACAATGACAAATTCCATTTTGGGCCCCAAGCCAGCCAGCTATATGAAGTGTAATGTACATTAGATGCATTGGGGACCACACGCATGGCCGCTTTGACACCGTTTATTAGCTGAATCATTGACTCAAAAAAAAAAAACCAATAAAACCTTTTTTGTAGACAATTTCATACACAACTAGGAAACGGGCTTTGGGCCTATTGTAGGCGGAACGAACATACCTTTATTTCAAATTTATATTTAGTGTTTATTTTAATGAATGTACCAGATTTGTTAATGCTCCTTAAAAATCTAGCAGAAATGCTCATTCGGCTAAGTTTGTCTATTTACCTTTTGGTGTGACGTACTGTTGTTATTTGCAGGCCTTTGTCTTATTTTAGCTTTATTTTCAAATAGGCTTTCGTTTGCTCCATCATGTAGTGTCTGTTTAGCTTCTTTCCACATCTGAGACTAAATTAATACAGATGCAAACCTATATTTACGTTGTCTTTTGGATTTATATGTCAGACTGCCTGAGCAGGGAATCGAACCCACGACCTTTGGAACCAGAAGCCGAGGTCTCTTCCAAAGGTCGTGGGTTCGATTCCCCGCTCAGGCAGTCTGTCATAAGTCCAAAAGACAACGTAAATAAGTTTGCTTCTGTTTTAAATTGACTCGAGCCTTCGGCTTTCAGTCCTGTGTTCCGACACTAAAGATGTGAGCCATCGCCGCCACCATCGCCGCCGATAAAAATAAAACGGCACGTTTGTCATGGCTGGTTGGACTGCCGCCGCTAATAATTCTGGCATTGTTTACAACAATAATTACTGCCGCGCAAAGTGCCTTCCCTAGATTACAAAATGTTAATAATAAAGCATTTAACTGTAAGCCAAACAATCATCTGAGCGATAGTTTTTAACAATAATTAAAAAATTCAGCAGGTTGACAATGCTGCCGTTGGTCTAACACTAGTCTTTACAACGCCACCAACGAAAATATTGATGCGCACACCTCTATCACTCACGGCGACAGCGATCTTAAAACAACATTATAATCCATCAGTAACGATCACAATATTGTAGGTCAAAAAGTGTTCGCTCTGGCCTTTAGGCCTAATTTGTAGGTTTTAGGCCTAATATTTAGTCGTCATTTTTATTTCGTAAGTAGCAGCTGCGTTTGAGATTATTTATTAATGCACCACTGTTTCGAGTCCACACATTGCCGTGACAACGAGGAATATTTTTGTTGTTGTTTCGTCGTTGTTTTGTTGTTGTTTCGTGCTGTGTTTAAATACGTCTTCCGATGTAGAGTTCCGTTTTATATGTATAGCTTCGCCGTGATGCGACGATTTCGGTTTCATATTCGGGATTCCCATCGCTAGTGTAAAAACCAGTTTCGTTGCCATGCTGAAGGTAATCCCTCCAAGTATTCGTTTTTTCAAATGATGCTGAGGTGTATCGTATACCGGAATCCTTTTGTTTTTTATGTTAGCGTTTCTTCTTGTAGTGGCTGAATGCAAGGTACAAATGTTATTATTTCATTGAATTACGTCGATAAAGGTTATCAGCTAGAAAGAAAAAAAGAAAATTAAATTTTCTTCGTTTTTTTAAGTTCACTTGACTGCCACCATCAAGGTGTATGCGTCTTCGGAATTCCTTAACTATTCACGATTCCAAATTTACAATGGTGAGTGTTAGAAATAAATTCGAAAATTTGTTATTTCTCCCGTAATAATTGTTCGATTTATTTCAAATTTTGGCTCAGCAATACTGTTTGGGGTATTAACCGTTGTACCAATTTCATTCCAACCCGATCTTTCGTTTGGGCTCCACCCAGACTAAAAATGTGCAACCAACGGACCAACCAACCAACCAACCAACATTTTGCAATTTGGTGTCCGTTATAGGCTACGCTTCGCTCGCTCGCTCTGCCAACAATTTTGGATTAAACATATTTTATGCAGCCGTTTCCGTGAAAGATTGACAAAAACCGATTTCGGGCTCATGTTTCCAAGATGGCGGCATTAGCTCAACATTCTTCTACACCGTTTATTGGCTGAATCCTTGAATCTACGATAAAAATAAATAGAACATTTTTTTGTGGAAAATTTCATGCTCAACATGTTTGGATAGAACATATTTTCATGCCCGACCAACCGTTACCGAGATATATTGAAAAAAACCGATATCGAGCGCCATGTTTCCAATATGGCGGCGTTTGATCAACACGGACAGCTGAGGACTTTTTGTATGTTGAACTTGTTGTCACTACGAACATCTGTGCCTAAAATCAGCTTATTATGAATTACTAGTTGTGCCATGCTGCGCACCCCCTCCCCCATCTGCACCCGTACGTCCCTTTTCCCCCTGCCGCACCCCGTTGCACCTCCCTTACTGCACTTCCATAGTGTGGGTTCTGAATATCTCTCCGCCTCCCTCCAGCACCTCAGGTGTTTGGTCTTTGGTTTTAAATTTATCAAAATATATCACATATGCCCTCCCCCCACAATTACTTTAACCCCCAATCCCTACACTTTTGCCCCCTCCCGCATACGCATACGTGTTCCCCCACACATACTTGCCCCCCTCCCCCTTCCGAGAAAATGTCGCCCCGTGACATTCCCTTTTGGTGCAGCCACGGAAAAGTCGCATGAGTGTGGTTGACTGAAGGATAAAAAAAAATATCGCTCAGAAATCGAGCATTCATAAACAAGTAATTCCGTGTTTAAGTTAATCCTTTGAAACAATTCACTTCGGTACCGCGCATTGCCCCCCATACACACTTGCCCTGCTACCCCCTCCTCCGAAAACGCGGCCCGTGGCATTTCCCCTTTGGTGCAGCCCCGGAAAAGTTGCATGCGTATGTTCGTTTGTATGTGTATGATCTAATTTGTTGTACCCATACACAACATTGCCTTACTCGGGAGACCACAATTTCTCTATCAGGTCTAAGGCTATTCATAACAAAACCACAAACGAAGCGTAATTATTTTTTTCTGTTATCTGTAATCCACGTAGGTCACGAAACGCTTCACTTGCTGGAAATCTTAACAGACGTGCTGGTTGACCCAAAAAAAAAAAAAAAACACGCGTGCTTTGGCCTAACTTTTTGTTTGATGCACACGACAGAATCGCTCATCATCACGACAAGCCGTGCGTCCCGTTTGGCAAAGCGCTTAATCAAATAGCTTTCTTGGCTCAATGCTGACGTCACCAGTAGACGTTCGGCGTGTGCGTTCGGCGCTTTGCGAGCAAACGGGACGATCGTCGTAGGAAACAAGATGGCTGGCGTTTTTATAAAAATAACACGTTTGTGAATATTTTGGCTCCTGGTAAAAAACGCGCGCGCCAGTTGTTTCCCAGTACTGTATAGACGATGTAGATTTATTTGGGCTGTTTGCAGTGAAGGGATTCAGTCTGGCAAACTAAGCAAACATTTAACAATTACGAAATATGTTTCAAAATGTGTGACTATGCACGTACTTGCGAACGATGCACTCACTCGCTACACACGTCAGTAGGAAATCAAGAATTGCAACATTATTTTTTGAAAATTTGTTTTATACATTAGTGTTTCAGCGAGCACACAAAACTAATTATCGGTATGGCGTCTGTTAGTCTCAGTAGAGTCGACCGTTAGGCTGAAAAATTAGCCATTATCTCACGTCACTTCGATAGGGTCCACTTACAAGGGAGCGGCCATCTTGAAGCTAAGCCAAAAAAGCATCAATTTTTCTGCTTTGCGATGCTTCGAAGCACTTTCTCAGCGCCCCCAAACGGGACAGTCATGAGCGCTTCAGCAAACGAAGCGCTCACGCAAACGGGACAGTGATTTTGATAAGCGCTGAAGCGCTTTGCCAAACGGGACGCACGGAAGATGGTGGATCAAAAACCGGAAGTGCAAGTCACGAAAGCACGTGGTTGCCCATCAGAGACTTGTGATGCATATTAAATGGTTCAGGGCTGGGAATAACGATATTTTTTCCCAATCCATAATGCACAGCGTCGACTGAAATTATGCAGATATTTGTTAATTGCTTTGGCGTACACGACGATTTTTGATAAGTGCAGTACAGGGTCACAATGGTAGAATGGTAGAATGAGAACACAGGTAGCTCGTAAAATAAATAGTTGATGGAGGGAAAGGAAGGGTAGCGAAAGTAAGCAACGGGTTTGTAGTCCATGCTGTTAGTGCAAAAACATTTCAGTCCGGCAACAAGCTACATATTGTACATGGAAGCTGTTCACATGTTGTAGTTTACAAATCCGCCGGGAGACACTCCCCGAAGTGACACATATAGGCGTGATGACGTCATCAAAATGGCCACCACGCGATGTACTAAATCTCTCTTATCTCCGGAACTAATTGATCAATCCTATCGTCCGACCTATTGTTGGAAAGATAATTTAATTTGCCAAAAGAAATTCCGGAATAATATATGCCATAAATCTGTTAGTTTTGGTTTAATCTGAAGAAAAACATAATATGACTACTATGCGATATACTAATTCCCAATTATCTCTGGAACTAATCGATCAATCTTTTCGTGCGGACTATCGTTGAAAAGGTAATTTAATTTGCTAAAAGAAATACTGGAACAATGTACGTCGTAAATCTATTAGTTTCTGCCGAATTTGAAGGAAAGCACATTATGACTTCCTCAAAAAGGCGATCATGCAATATACTAAATCTCGTGTATCTCCGGAACTAATTGATCAATCTTATCTTGCAATCTATCGTTGGAAAGATAATTTAATCTTCTAATGGAAACGCCTGAACAATGTATCCCGTAAATAATTTAGTTTTTGTTTAATATAAAGGAAAAGGTAACGTGTATATAATTATTGCCGCTTTATAATGTGGTTCTTTTGGAAACGGTAAATTATTAAAGCTGTGTCGTATTGTTCACAGTGCGTCACTTGAGCAATGGCCTTTACAGGCACACGGTAGTGTACAGGAAAGTAATTGTGTAATATGACAGCTCATACCTCTCTTAGCATACTTGCAAGTCTATAGAGGCTACGTTACCACAGCAGTTGTCATCCATCCCAGAATATCAATTCAGCCGATTCTTGTTGCCTCCCCTTAAACGGCTGTCGGAACTGTCAAGTCATCACCCTGCTTCTGATAACCTCATTCTGCAGATTATGATGGCCTGCGATGCTAACCTTGTGTGCGTACCTAACTTGTTTTACGTGCGATCCGCTGATGACTTCAGAATGCTGTCTGCCCTTCCTGGTTTGCAACAAAGGCTTGAACAAAGTTTTCATTCTAGCCACTAACTGCTAACTCACAACCAGTCTTTAAAATTACAGCCATTTCTATGTGCAGTTTTGTGATGGTTGATCGGCCTTAAAATGGTGTCTGTGATGAATTGATCTTCTTAAGAATACTTATCATAATGTTCATGGCACGCCGAACCATGGATGAGGAATTCACATCATATACTGGGAGCAGAATTGATGTGCATTTACCTTTCAAACCTTCATGGATGTTTTGACGGAAATGGAAGGCTACCCAGGATAACACTTTACCTTCATGGTCAGCCTTGCTTCTGGTGGATTAGATCAGTCCATCATTTCCACAGGTGTATCAATGGTTTTTTCTTCGACCATTGGTAACGCTGCATCACATGAACGTTTAGTCGTATGAGGAAGACTTGTGGATGACTCGGGCAAGCCTATTCTGCTTTATTATTTGGTTGTCCTAGGTTGAGACTGGTTGTCCAAGACATACCTACTGGTGGGTGAAAGATGAGACATGCCTGTTACATGGAATGAGTTCGCCGGTGTACTGAAGGCTATGTTATGTTCTATATTATCAATTGCGTGCAGCACAAGTGAATACATTATAGATTAAAAAAAAACGCAGAATATAGCCAACTTAAATTACACATATAAAGTGGCAATAGTTATGTGTAGATTTTGTTTTTCTTCAAATTAAACAAAAGAGTCCTTGCACTCCTTGCAGTTCTTATTAAATTATATTTCCAACAATAGGTTGCAGGATAAGAGTGATATATTCGTTCCGGAGATACCGCAGATTCGTATATCGCATGGTAGTCATTTTTATGACGTTATAATATGTTTTTCTGTACATTAAACAAAAGCTAATACATGTACAGCAAACAATGCTCTGGCAATTCTTTTAACAACTTAAATTATCTTTCCAACGATAGGTTACACCATAAGATTGATCAATTAGTTCCAGAGATACACGAGATTTAGTATATCGCATGGTGGCAATTTTGAGGACGTCATAATATGTTTTCCTTCAAATTACGCAGAAACTAATCGATTTACGGCATACATTGTTCAGGTATTTCTTTTAGCAAATTAAATGACCTTGCCAACGATAGTTCGCACGAAAAGATTGATCGATTAGTTCCGCAGATAATAGAGAATTAATATATCACACAGCAGTCATATTATGTTTTTCTTCAGATTAAACCAAAACCAATAAATTTATGGCATATATTGTTCAGGCATTTATTTAGCAAATTAAATCATCTTTCCAACAATAGGTCGCACGTTAGGATTGATCAAATAGTTCCGAAGATAATAGAGATTTAGTACATTGCGTGGTGGCCATTTTGATGACGTCATCACGGATTACGTCATCACTTCCGGGAGTGTCTCCCGGTGGATTTGGAAACTACAACGTGTGTACAGCTTCCATGTGCAATATGCAGCTTGTTGCCTGAACTGAAATGTTTTGGCACTTATTGTCGCTAACAGCACGTACTATTGGGGAAAACTGACGTTTTGAAATTTTTTATAGTATTTTCGTAGGACACTGGGCATGCACGCGCCGACTGGGGGGGGGGGGGGGGGGGGGGGCGACCCCCCCCCCCCCCCCAGCCAGAGCTATCAGGGTAGCCGTAAAAAATAGTGTCAAAAAACGGGTTTGAATAGGAATTTTTTTTATGCGATATTGCTTATTTTTACTTTTTTTATTCATTAACATAAAAAGAAAAATAATTCCTTACATTTTCCTTTGGTTTCTGAGGAGAACGAAACGCCTTACATTCCCCTAAAACACTCAAGTGTTTGTAATTACTAGCCACGGCATTTACTACTCTTATTTTTGGCGCCTATCCGCCTTTTCATGCTTTAACTTTTGTAATTTTTCATTGGTAAAAATTGTCCATGTTTGTACTTTCTGATTTTATAATTATCAAGAAGCAACATAACGCTTTTATTGTAAGTAGGCTACGTTAACAATGATTTGTATGTACATTTTTTTGGTTATAGTTCCTCAACAATGTTTGTCGTCATTTCCCATGTCGTCATGTTTGTCACAATCTTCTTTCGTATCTCTCTTTATCGTCATCTCGGTGACTGTTTGCGATGCGTTGGCTATGTAACAATACTTCTTTTATCAGTAATTGAAACTGACTTTTGTTGTCCTCTGTACTGTTTGTTGCCTCCCTGACTGAAAACAATTAACTCCTACTGGCTCCTTATCTTGGGAAACTATTTATTTGTTGAACTTCACTTTGTTTTCTCTACTGGATGCCGAACTGATCGGATGTCTTAGCCATTAGCTGTTGTATTCTAAGATGGCTGTCGTTGTTTATTAGGACTAACGTTTCTTCCTTTTTCCATTGAAGTGATGCTTCTCGTCTGCAGACCCGTTTACCTCGTACGGCGTTAGCAATCTGCTGAGGGTATAATTTACCTTATTTATCTCGTCCTAGTATTGATTTAAAGGGACATACCTTCTTTTTGTTAAAAACTAAATAAGTTTATAATTCGAAGCCCTACGAGATCGAGAAGGACTTTAATATTTGTGACCCTACTCGATCTGGATGAAGGCAGCAGCAAATCCTTCTTTCATTGAAGAATAAACCAGTACCAGACCACATTTTCTTCTTGTTATTCCCCAACAACAGTATCGAGATTTTTTCTTCAGCTGATCATATAACAGAGCTCGCTATTCTCGTGCTTTCATTGGAAGAGGAATTAGGACAGTAACGATCCATAAACGGCCTTTAATAAAGTTTTGCTGGGGGTGGAGAGGGTCGGAGTTTATGGGGAACGACCCAGATGGGCCGGAGAGGTCCGTGGATCGGGGTTCACACGCTCTGCTCCTGCCAACTCCGCAGTTTCTAAATCCAATCTATTTGCCGACGTGAAAGCACTTACTAATTTCTTTTAACTAGGCTATCTTTGTTATTGTTTCCGTGCACAGCTGCTAATATTAAATTTACAGCTTGTTCCCGTTTTTAATTCGACATATCACACGTCGAATTAATGTGGTTGTGGCCAAAAAACGGGGGTAGCATATTTACGTCAGCGACATCTCCTCAAAAACCTGACACATTTGTTCAATTCTGATCCGACGAAATTCAAGTATGCGGGTGGCTGAGTTGCAGTGCGCCAGTACACAAGGTATTATGCTGTAGTTAATTTAGTTAGGGCGGTTTTAGTTCGCTAACCTCTAAAAAGGTCTCTGAGCGAAAAACCGTCGTCAAATAGTACACGATCAGTGGCTGACGTCAGCGCTTCCTCAGCGTAAAGGTGTGCGCTCAACGCCGATCACACGAAAAATTGTGGCGTGTAACTGCGCATTTCGGCAAGTCAGCTCTTCAACATTGCGGTCGGTTAGAGGCTATCGTGTACGTCGATATGGCTCCACACGTATGGGGCAGAACAACACAAAGAGAGTCATCACTTACCTTTGCGGTGACCTGGATGGTACACCGAATTTCTATGATTGAATCTGGACGGTACAATGAATACGATGCTCGTATAAGACTTTTGCTGTTAATTACTGCACCTTCCTCGCTGCTTTTCGGGTGCGATATTTTACAGTATTTTATTACGCGTATTTGTGGTGTTGTTTCCTATTGAACGAGTGAGAAAAGCGAATGATGTCCTGTTTTCACAGTGGCGGACTGGCCAGAAGGAGGGAAGGGCGGGATATTCCTAATGGCCTCTGACTTTTAAGATTTAAAAAAAATGCGTAACAGGAAGACTCACGTAAGTTTTATTGGTTCGACATTAGTTTTAACCACAGATTTAATATTACAAATAATAATAATAAAGATAATTATAAAACGCTAGTAAAACAAGTACTTTGTATTGAGTAGCCTAACAAAAATTGGCCACATGAAATTGCAGTGTTATATTCAATGTGGACTTTGTCACAATTTTCGTGTGAATATTTTAACTTTTGTTAATACACCTAAACAGTGTAAATAAATTTAAAGTAGTCAACCTCACGTACCCTCAGCGCAATAGGATTTCTCCTACCCCCCCCCCCCACCTAATTACCTGCTGAATTTATGAAATATGGTGTTCGAAGATTTACAAAATGTAAAGGTCTGATGAACAAGAACAATGGGTACGGGAAACTGTAAAACAACGAAGCTTTCAGCTTGTTTTTTTGTAAAAAAACCAATATCAGCGTCCGATGAAAACTTATCTGGTCAGTGATTGCATCGTCGCACACAAGATTCTGGCTCATTTGCCGTATCGTAGTAGCAAACGTTACGAGACAATTTTTTTTTAAATACAATGTGCAATATAGTAGATATTCCTCAGTACACCATGCATTTAGATTTTTTTTAGTAGTGTCCTGTTGGTATGTCTGCCGTTCCAACTTCATACGTCAATTACAGATATTTTTTATTCTACCATACGACACGTCGAATTACTAACGCAGTGTTAGTGCATCTTGTTTTTTCCGTTTTTCTCTTGAATGTTCGCTTTTTCATATTCTTACTTGAAAGTATAAAAGTTATTAATAAGTTATCAATAAGTTATTAATACAATACAAGCTTTCCTCGCCATGCGACACGAGTTTCCGATTACCGCCGTCGGGCGGCGAATGACATGAGCGAACCTAACCCCGTTAGATACTTCCCTGCCACGCACTGACTGGTCACGTGATTAGTCAAGCAGACGGCTGCTGCAGGTCGGCTTCGAAGCAACTCTGAAAGGATTGAGGGAGAGTGGAAAGAGAAACTAATATTTCGGGCCAGCAGTTGTGCGTGGCATAGCAAATCGAACAATTCAATGTTTTTGGCGTTAGTTAAAATTGTTGTAAGTTTTTTTAATTGACAGTAATTTGTAGGTTAAAAAATAAAGTCAGTTAAATGCTATTAACCTGTTTGATCTACCTATTTTACAGCTGAAAATTCGAGCAGTATGGAAAACTTAATTTCGTAATTAGTTTGTGAAACAACGTATTATGTCAGGCTGAGCAACAATTTCATGATACGGATATGAAGAAAACTGCTGCTTTATTTCCCTTCACTTTGCAAACGCCGCCTGCCTGCTGCAAGCCAACACACGTAAACAGCTCTATCATCTAAACGTCAGTACGTCAAAAGGGGAAGCTTGCGATGGCGATTTCCTCCGCATACTTACCGAACGCGTTCCCCTTTAGACGGAAAAAAATAAAATTGGCCTACCGTCGTCCGTCGGTCCGGTGACTTCAAAGCAGGGGTACACGTGAACTATTTAGTACGAACGGTGCACGCCGCAAAGACTGACATCGCACAGAATTGTCACAAGCCGATGCTTTATCGTTAGACATATGGCCTCACCAAGCCATTAGCACATACTCCTGTGTAGTTTTAGCCCTAACTTAAACCACTTAATAGCTACACGCGAAAATTCAAACCTCGTCCCGCCAGAAAAGTGGCGGCAGAGCTGTCGTGCCTACTATACAGATTAGAAAGTCGGATATAGCATCCTACTTCTTCCAGTATTACGCGGAGCTCTAGTGGTAGTTGCGGCTACTAATACTTCTCACAATGCATTTGCCGGCAAAGAAGCACGAAGGTAAAAGCATTATCAGAGGTATTAGTAGCCACAATGTCCGCTAGGACCCCGCGTGGATCTGAAAGAAGTAACGTGCGTAACTTTCTAATCTATGATCTTACCTCTTCCAAGCCGGTCAGCCGGATGCGAGTATAGCAATATTGGCTACCAGATAAAAGTAGCCTGATCGGCGTTGCATTTAAATAACGCACTCATTTTTAACTGGAGACAACGAATAAGTTTTGGCGGTAATATATTTTATTTAGCAAAACACAATAATATATCAAAGTTAAGTCATGAATTAAAAAAAACTTTTTCGTCTTAAAATTGGGGTATTACATATTTAATGTCTGCAAGGTGCACTAATGATTTAAGTGTCCAAGAATGACTGTACCAGTTCCCCCCACCATTTTTTTTTCAAAAATTTATACGAGCGTGGCATATCATAATTACGGATTGTTGATGGGAAAGTTAGTTTCTTTTTAATGCTGTTATTAGTTGTACTGGCAATGTGTCAGTGCACCCACGATAAGCAAAAATAATTGACGATAAAACTTTTTTATAATTAAATAGACATAAATCCCTGTAAATAATATACAGAAAAATTGGAAATAACCCAAACAGCAAAAATCAAACACTAGAAATAACGTATTACAGCAAACGCTTACGTTTATACACTTTCGAGTGGCATGACCCGGATTCGAACTGCCAACCCAATTCATCCCCAACAGGCATAGCGCCTTTATCGCTATGCCCAGTGGAGGAGTGCATAACGTTAAGGCATAAAGGTGGCTCTGTACTATATTATTTCCAGTATATGATTATCGCTGTGTAGTTTATTCCACTTTTTTGGTATTTTCGGCGTAAACCGACAAGTCGTAGTACTGAAATTTGTTGTAATAATTGTAGGATAGTTCGCAACAATAATTGAACGTTGCGTATTATTAGCAGCTTTTTATTCCCTGGACTTCGCTTTTCCACTTGTCAAGGTGGTGTATTAGCGCTCTGAGGCGGCGAGGTGGTGAAAGAGAACGGCAAACAGATTACAAAATTGAATTGAACGAAATTTTAAGAAAATTTGCGTCAAAAGATAAAAGCTGAGCATAAAGTCGGGACTTAGGTAAATTGTTGGATTCGAAGCGGATTTACTTGGTTTGAAGCCTAGGTCGATAACCACTGGGGTGTCTTGCTCGCCTTGCTCGGGGGCTCTCACACGGCTGGCACTTAGCTTTTTGGCGTGTGGGTTCAGTTTTTCACTTGAATTGTCCACTACCCGCACTTTGATGCGAATCTGGTGCTAAGCATACATAGAGTAATTTAACATATTTTAACTTTTTTTCCAGTCTCCAAACCATTTTCCCCGGCTAATGTTTGAGTCGCCAAACTTAACTATGAGGGAAGCTGGCCCTTCCCTCCCTGGGAAGCAAAGCTGAATGTTGTTCCCCCCCCCCCCAAAA
>JAHWFP010127470.1:0-39684 GCA_023313725.1 Lithobius niger
CAATGACAGCAAGATAAACAGCAAGTTGACAACTGCTCCACTAAAACGAATTTTGTGAGATGTACTGTGAATCTTCCCTCACTGGTTTTTAGATGGAAGAAAAGCATTTGACGTCTATCTGATGAACTGAATATATTTTCACTAATACAATTCATGTTTTAGTTTTAGAACTTGTAGTAGGAGATATGTAGTACTGTTTAGAGCTAGTCATATAGATGTGAAAATAGATAAAAAGCAATTGCGTAAAAAATGAACGTGTGAGCTCACTTTAAGCAAAGGTTGCGTTGAAAAAAAAACTGAAATTTATGTGATATCCTCATAAGATAGACTGGTTAATTTCTTGGTGCAGTAGCTATCAATGGTACAACGCAGGAATATCGATGCAGAAAGGTTCCTTGAGGTGTGCAATTTTATGTTTGGTACCTATTCAACACATTTAGCAATTGTCTTAATAGTTCTGCAACTCGCCAAGCATAAATTTTATGCAAACTATCCCAAACATTTAAATAGTTTCACCATATGCTTTAGCAATATTTAAAACAGAGTTTGAACCAATTTTCCTATTAACAAATTGAAGATCTGTTGGATCAGTTTGAAAGCTTTCACGCATATTTAACATACATTTCAGAACATGGCAGCATATCAACCAGCATATCGACATATAATGTCGCTAAGTATAAATATATTATTTCAAATTTGAGTATTCCCTAATTAGCCTTACTCGGCTCAAAGTGAATTTACACTGAAAGACTCCCCAAGTCGCTGTATTATTTTTTCACACTTTTCACTGAATTGAGGGAGAACAATGGCCTATTTTTGGCTTTCCCGACTGTTCTAGGTAATTTCCGTTAGTGTTAGTTTAGCTAAATTACGGTTACTTTTTAACTTGCAGCTTTATTGGCATATAAATCAAAATTAACACGAGGGAAAATGTTGTGTGATGGCGCCAGGTACTACATTTAGCAACCATATTCGACTATAGGCAAATACACAATTTTTATTTAATCATACTTTTACTTTACTTTCAACGTAATTTTTAAGGCAGTTTGAAGCCTTACCATAAGAATAGTTTGATTCAGCGGCTTCGGGGTCTGCATAAGACATCCTAGTCATTGGTAACCAAATAACATTGATGACAAACAAGGAAAAAAAACACAACCTTCTGCATGATGAAGTAATGGTATTTATTTTACATGATTATTGTAGGTAACTTTTACATGTTAGCTAAGACCACGTACTACAAAATGTGGTTCTAACCTTGTTAAAAAATAATTGGAAAACTGATGAATTAAAGGATTCTTCACGAGATATACAATTTCTACCAAGTTCAGGAAGTACTTCCTTACATACTGCATAGTTATAATTGGCAGTACAGCACACGTACGATACCTTTTTTAAATCCCCTGCGCAGTGCGTGGAAATCTAAAAGTGCGAGCAACAATTTCTTATCAGTAGTTTTGGCTAGTGTATTAAACTACATTTTGAGCCACTCCTTAATTATGTTGTTTCACTGTACAGGCATGGTTCCATGATTTACAAGGGGTTCGTTCAAAAACTCAAGAAGAGCTTAACCGTTCCGGTTCAGTTATTGTGTCATCTATGTTTTGGGGGTAATAATGTCACACGATCTAATTTTAAGTAAATGTGATTGTAAAATTATACAAATTAGAATAAAGGGTTTTAATGAAGCCTTTGGACAGATTCAGAATTACGGTAACAAAATAAGCTACAATCCACTATTTGCGGGTACTATTAAGGAAAATGTTTTGGTATTTGAATGAACTACAGTAGAACTAGATTATCCAAACATTTCAGCTTGTTTTCACTCTATACTGAAAAATCAAGCTTGGTCTATTTCTTGACCCAATTTAATATAAAATATCTTGTAATACTCTTTGATTGTAAAATCAATGCCACACATGCAACATTGGATTAGAATTTCAAAGCCTTTACTGTAGCAAAACTGCTTTAGTTTGATTCTAGTCAAGCTTCTTTGTATAAAAAGTGATTTCTGTCTTGTTCTGGTTATCATTTCCACGAGGTGTGCAAGTTTTAAAATATGGTTCTCAACATAATTCCACCTGGTCAATTTCATTGTTTTGTATCTAAATTTGTCCAAGTATTTGAGATAATCCATATTCTACTGTACTGAATGAGCCTACAGCAAACTAATACGCTGTGTGTCAAATCGTAGCATTTTTTTTTGCTGTTGGTTTTTTCGTCTTTGTTTAACTTCATAATGACCTTTATTTCAAAACAAGAGTTCCTAATGACGGACATTCACTGAATACAGCAACATACATTCACATTTGCGAATTACATGTATTGTGAACATACAATTTTTAAAAAAATAGGCATAAAATCAGGATCGGCGACAGCATCCTTTGCAATAGGCCTACCTAAATTAAAATTACGAACCCCATACTTACAGATTTGTGCTATTAGACAATTTGTTGCGCAACGACTAGCTCATCAGCTTAATGGCACATACTTGTAGCTATCAACCTTTACGACACAAAACTAGTTGGAGTGTAGAAGTTGTCTTTGCGTGCGGTAAGTTTTACTAGCTGTGTGATCCACCATTACATTACATTGTGGCACAATAAAAAATGGGATATTGTTTACCAAGTTACATGTGTTAATTCGTGTTGATAGATAATAAAGGTAACGATGGTTATTATAATTACATGTATAAAACTCAAATGTGTTGGTTATATAAATTGTTGGACCATTTGTTAAACATTAAACTCTGGTTGACAAAAATCATTTGTTGCGTCATTTACTAGAAAAATAATAAAAAGTTAGACGAATCCTAGCAATCGATCGATATTGGAAGTGTAAAAATGTGAGGTTCCAAATGCATCTGGCTCTTATTTACAGTAGAACTCCCAATTATATGAACTAATGAATATTATTCAGTTCACATACAGTTCAAAGGATAACACTTGTTAGTTCTGGTGCTCCGGCAATGACCTGTTAAGTGGGCTACACGCATATTCAGTTTTTTTTAAATACTTATAAAACAAAGGAGGGTCTACTAGCAAATTTCTGAATATTTAATACGGGTGTACTGTTATGCTAATATTTGATTCTAATGTACTTAAGAGGCACTATCACAGTTTGAAACTTTGCAGAATCTGGCCACATCTAGCGCTGTCTAGTACTACATAGCACTTGCTTGCATCAAGGGAAAGAATGCACAACGCTATTTCAAACGAGCCACGACCTCCTTAATTATTGAGTGTAAATTTGGTATGTCCTTGTGCACCTTGGACTTGGAGCAGGGTTGGCAATAATTTTATCAAAATGATTTAATCATTGATTAAATCATCAATAAAAATCTTTGATTTAGATCTGCTAAAAAATAAATCATGAAATTGCTGGAGAACTAAGTTCACTGCATAAATTTCAGACGTGGAAAGGTTGTTTTCATTATTGGGATTAGTGCCAATCCAAACTTAAAATCTTTTAAGCGCTGACAAAAGTCAAATTACTATTTTTGTTTATATCTGTGAATCAAAAACCGTTAACCGTTTTTTTTTTAGTATGAAAGCCTACTAAGTTCCCATGAATACTGCTGAAGCTATATTGAGTATATAAAGTCTTAGTTGTCATATAGGCTAGTTTACTACTCTAGAAGCTTATAATGAAACAACAGCTAACTAAGTTATGGTTTTGGAGACACTCGCTTGTCTGCTAATTTTCGACAATTAGACACAATAAGGATAGTTTATGAACTCTAGCTACATCCTCTGTTTACATCATCTGCTTTTAAGTCCGAAAACTAACGCGAGAGTGGCCTCCGGTATTTACTAGGCCGTTCATCGTTCTTGTTAGTAATTAACAAGTTCTCATAATTATTGTTAAATGAGTATAAAATAACAGCCTATTCAGTTTCTATAATTACTGTTGAAGATAAGAGTAAAAACAATTTCCTACTAGTACTAAGTTTTCGTACTATTACTGTTAAAGTTCTTTAATACGAAACAATATAGCCTACTTAGCTAACACAGCCAACATAATTACTGTTAAAGCATTTTGAATATGCAACTGTAGCCTACTACTAAAATAATTTGTTTTAATTGTCAAGTTTTTTTTATATATGCGGTGTCCCACAACTTTGCTAATAAAGTTTGCCAAGTTTTGAAAAAATGTGATTTAAATTTTTAAAAAATCAAATTTTTTTGACTGCCTGGGAGCCAGCTAGAAAATTACCTTTTTTATAGCATTCTACTTCTCAAAATGCTGTTCAATCTAGAGAAATTAAATTGAAGATGTCCTTCCGGTTCGCTACCTGCGCAGCCTCCATCATTTAAAAGCCGAAGCGGAGCGGTATGCTCACCTTTTCGGACCTCTATTGTGCCCAAATGGCGACAAGAAGGGAGGAGGGCGGGACCGAGGTAATGTATATTGTCAACAGGCAATACAAACCAAAATCAACCAGGAAATACTGGTATTTTGGATTTTCTAGTTGCCTTGAAAAAAATAGATTACCTTTTTTATAGCAATCCCATAGACTTTGTACGGCGGGTGCCATTTGACTCGAGTTCCCTCAGTTAGGCAACCGGTTCCCTTCACAGGAAAGCTAGTGTGTTAAAGCGGTCAAAGTATACGTCGGGCAGCTACAAATGGCCGATATGGTAAAGTCCCCCAGCTTGATGGGACATATCCCTGAGATAGTGGGATGTAAAGACTGTGGGATGTCTCCAGGAGGCAGCTTCCATTATGTCAGTGATGGGAATGTTGCTGTAGTGAACCCAGGACATGGAGATTGCACGAAGTTCGTGGGCCATTACTCTGATACCGTCCAGAAACGCAGTTGAAGTGCTTCGTAGGCTTGTACGATAACACTTTAAAGCCAGGTGGCAATCATGCGTGTCGAAGTCGTTCCGACCTTGTTACTAAAGGGGAAGAATAACTGGAAGCGTCCTCGGCGTATAGGTTTGGAGGCCTTTAGATAGAAACGAATTGCCCGGACTGGTTTGTTCGTCAGGTTTCTGAGTCTTGGCACGGAACAATGCTCTTGGAGTTCCTGTAATTCGCTGCATCGGAGGCAGGCGGTTAGGGCCACTAGGAACACTGTTTTCCTTGTAAGGTGGCTGAGTCTGGACGAGTTCATGGGTTCGTACGGTGGAGCCTTGAGTTCTGTAAGGATGATGGACAGGTCCCAATCGGGAAATTGCCTAGTAATGCGTAGTCGGTCCAGGTGGAAGGAATGGATTAAGGCCGAAAGGAGGAGGAGGTAATCTGTGAGGAGGTTTGTGTTACCGGCCACTTTGAAGATGGCATTCAGGGCGGAACGGTATACTAAGATTGTGGAGCCCCTGAGTCCGCTGTTGAACAGAGTTGTGAGGAACCGGAGGTCTTGCATAGAGGGACAAAGTGGATCAACCTGTTCCGTTATACACCAATGAAGCCATCGCTTCCAGTGACTGTCGTAAATCTTGTTGGTAGAGGACCGGACGGCTCGTGATGCAATGCGAGCGGCCTCGTCTTCAAGAATGCCAGATGCTTGGAGGAGCTGGATGATAGCAGCCACCCGTGAAGTCGTAACGCTTGGTGGTTCGGGTGGAGGACCGTTCCTCCATGTTGGGACAAGAGGTCCGAACGGCTCGGTAGGCCGCGAGGAGAGTCGATGAGGAGGCTGAGCAGCAATGGGAACCAGGCTGCTACAGGCCAATTCGGTACTATTAAAAGGAATCGTCCGTGTGAGCTGGCGATTTTGCGTAAGACAAGAGGGAGGAGACGAGGGGGGGGGGGAGGCATATGCGTACAGGTAATCCCAATTCAACGCGCCCACCGCCCAAGCACGAGGATCTGGGAAGGGGCTGACGAACAGGGGAAGTCTGGCATTGTACCTCGTGGCGAAGAGGTCGACCATTGGGCGTTCCCAAAGGTGGAACAAAATGGAACAAATGGTTGAATGTAACGTCAATTCGCTGGTGGGTGGTTCTCGACGAGAGAGGGAATCGGCAATTACGTTCAGCGACCGCGGAATGTGGACTGGTAGAAGGCAAACACGAAGTTGAATGCATAGTTGAAAAGCTGAGAGGTGACTTGATGGAGATATAGGGAGGCGAAACTTCTGGCGGTAAGCAACAGCAGTGGTGTTGTCTGTGTGTACTTGTACTGTTGTCCTGTCACATGGTCTTGAAAATGTTGAATGTTCTAGGAGATTGATGTGGAACGTCGTTCCAGGTGGCCAATTGCCGAAGATGGTTACGTTGTCGATGTGGTCTCCCCATCCTGATTGGGATGCGTCCTTGAAAAGATGGACTTGTGGGAGAGTCTCGTGAAGGGGAACTCTAGCTGTTAGGTTGAGGACGTCCGTCCACCACTTGAAGGTGTCGGTGGGAAAGAAGGGACCGAGAGGTTGGGATGGCAGAGTTAGTGCCAGTTGTGGACTACCCAAGTGGGCGAAACGGTAATGATGTAATGGTCGTGCCATCCACCTGCCATAAGGAACGAGGTCTGCAAAGGAGTCGATTCCGATGGTGGAGGCAAGATCGCGGAATGTGTGGAGAGGCGTGTGCAGGAAGGTGTTGGCGGAACGTAGGTGATTTTCGATGCGTTCCGGGGATAGCATGACTGAGGCTGAAGAATACTCCTAGGAACACCGAAGATTGACCCGGTTGGAGATGAGATTTTGAAAGAATTATGCCTAGTCCCAGGTGATAAAAAAGAGACACGACGTTGTGTAAATTGGTGGAGAGTCTAGCTTGGTGGGGATGGGGCAGAAGACGGTCGTCCGAGGAAGGCATGTATGCGGATGCCTTGTTGGTGAAGGTAGGCGAGAACGGGGCGCAGCAATATGGTAAAGATGCGTGGGGCGGCATTCAGCCCGAAGGGTTCCATCTAGCAGAAAACAGAATAGGTGACCCTGTCCGAACGTTGGGTTGTAACGATTCTCGGATGGAAGAGACTGTTTCCATTTGAAAGTGTGGATTGAGGATGAACTGATTCATTTGTTTCAGGTTGAAAATGAGGCGCGTTCCACCTGATTTATGGCTGCATAGTAAGATGCTGCTGTAGAAGCCCGGGGTGAACGGGGGTAACACAACACGAATTTCTTGCTTTTGAAGGAGGGTCGTTATTTCTGTTCAGAGTGGAACGGGAGCTGGTGCTTCCAGTTCCCAGGGTGGGTCTTGCACATGGGGCTTTTGTAAACTTCGGCTTTAAGCCATTTAATAATTTAATAAGCCATTTTGCATGCTAGGTGGCAAAGCACCTCTTCCTAAAAACTTGGATTGATGAGGAATGCTAGTTGGAGAGTGTCCTCAGGAGGGGGATCGGTGTAGTGTCTTTCACACAGTGCGGTGGCTGCAGTGCTAAGGACGTCCGCTTGGGACGCGGCACGAAGTCCAAGGCGGAGGATGCGGTCGTTGTCACGTAGGACGAAGAAAGGAACAGAATCATTGGATCGGAGATTACCTTCTGCCAAGGTTTGACATGGAACCGAAGACGTCCCCCTACTTCTTGTTGTGGGGGAGGTAGAATGTCAGTAATTGTCTGGTCCCCTGTTGCGGGAATGAGAGGAGGAATGTTGTCTGTCTGGAGTGGAGGGGCGTCCCAGGGAATGACAACGACCCCGTCCCTGGGAACGGGACTGAAAGGGCGATGCGGAATGTGGCACCAGAGGTGGAGCAAGGTCTGATGTTTTTGCAGCCTTCCAATCGTCCTTAGGTTGTTCAGGCTTGGAGGACGGAACGGGATGTTGTCAGAATGCTTGGTGTCACGAGGCTTGCGGGAGATGTCGAGATGAGGGGCCACTTTGGGAATCAATCCGCGGAACTGGGATTCCGATTCGTGAATGGGCTGATTCTAGAGGAGATGACGAGTGGAGTCGTTGAAGAGTGCGCGCGTGAACCAATTCATGGCATGGTAGGTGGCAAAGCACCTCTTCCTAAAAACTTGATTGATGAGGAATGCTAGTTGGCGAGTGTCCTCAGGAGGGAGATAGGTGTAGAGTCTTTCACACAGTGCGTTGGCTGCAGTGCTAAGGACGTCCGCTTGGGACGCGGCACGAAGTCCAAGGCGGGGGATGCGGTCGTTGTCACGTAGGACGAAGACAGGAACTGCAGCTCATCAAGGAAGATAAGAGAGCGGAACCGAAATCTAGCTTGGTATCAACGGTGAGGAACGCATGACTGAGGGTAAGTGTCAACGTTTCGTGGATTGGCCGTTCCTTCACCGATAGGACGGAAGAAATAATTTTCACGGCCCGGACGAGGTGGAGATGGTTATTTATCCAATTCAAGAGGCGTTCCGTTATCCAGGAGGACGCCGTCGGTCCTGAGTAGCGTTGTGAGAAGTGTTGTCGACTGTCCTAGCAACGGTGGCTGGTGTGGGAGTTAGTCACGCAGGCCAAAGCCAAAACCAGTTGCAAGGCCCCAATTCTTGGAGACTGGAGCAGACGTAGAGGATGGCTTGTATAGGAAGCAGTCTGGAATGATATCCTCAACTGTCTTTAATAATTCTGGAAGTGGGATCTCCGAGGGATCAGGGTCCCCCTGGAACGGAGGGCCAGGTTGATCTGAAAGGGACGGGTCCGGCGAGTAATAAGAATCAGTCATTGTCTACAGGTGGAACAGGCGGATTTAGTAATGGAGCCGGCGGAACAGAACGTGGAGGCGGAATATCCGGGATGGCAGAGGGACCAGCGTTCTCAGTGGAAGGTCGTTGGCGCTTAGGGATGGAAGCAAGCCATGCCGAAGTAGTCAGAGACTGGTGCTTTCCGTTTAAAGGTCTGAAGGGAAGAGTCCATTAAGAGTAAGCACTTGAAATGAGGTGAGCGGTTCGTTGGTCCGTTGAGTGGCGGAACGTCCCGTTACCGAAGGTCGAGAGGAATGTGAAGACAAATCAAAAGGAGTGAGTTGTGGTCCTACGGAGGAAGCCAGTTTGGCAGCAACCTTCCAGGCTTTCAGTTGGAGTTTGAGGCAAGCATACCGCTGCTTTGTTCGAGAGAGTTCCTCAGAAAGGGAACGTAGGTCCCGTACAGGCGGAGGCTGGCTACAGGGAATACGAGATGTAGCTGCAGTATTGCAGGGTGCTGGAAGGGACAGCTCGGAAAGAAAGGGATTCGGGGGTGGAAGCGATTGTTCCAAGAATCATGTTCTGTTGTTAGTTCAACAATTTCAACATTGTCCACAACCGGTAAAGCCTGTGGTGGATATGCGGAACGAGGAGTACGGGATAAGGAACCATCCTTCGGCGTTCCTTTAGCACGCGGCATAGGAACAGCGTTACCTAGGAATGCGGAACGTAGAATGAAGAATGCAGCGGGAACGAAGTGAATAGCTCGGCTGCTAGAGAAGAAAAGGTGAGCATACTGCTCCGCTTCAGCTTTTATATGATGGAGGCTGCGCAGTAAGTAGCGAACCGGAAGGACATCTTCGATTTAATTTCTCTAGATTGAACAGCATTTTGATGAGGAGAGGGCTATAAAAAAGGAAATCGATATTTTCAAGGTAACTAGAAATTCCTGGTTACAACAAATATCACGTTTTGAACCAGTTTTAGCGAGATTCATTTCAGGTATTTTGAGTCATCGCTAATATGCTATATTACGGATACGAGCATATTTTTATTCCAACAAAATGAAAGTATCCCGTATATTGTTAATTACAAAACTGGCCGCTACAAACGATAGAATGTTGTTTTTATTTCATAAATGCAGGGTTTCAGAGCTATGTTGAATTATTTCAAACTAGGTAGCAACACTCACTGCATTCACACCTTTGCAAATGAAAAAATTATTGCCAACAATTATTCACAGTGCCAGGTTAGACAACAAACACCAATTCAACATTCGAGGACAAGTGTGTAAAACAAGGTTATATGATTGAAGTTTCTCACTTGTTAAAATGTACACCGATAAAAATTGAGGATTTTTAATTTAAATAATCAAAACTACAATTGAAAATTGCGTTTGTTGAAAGTGCTGTTTTGATTTAAACTTGTTGATTATTTAAATTAAAAATCCTCAATAATCATCAATGTTTATCCGTGTAACATTTTAACAAGAGAAACGTTTAATAACACTTTTTTGACAGCACACTTGACGTTATTGTTTGTAATCTATATTTATGTCTTACGTTGAGGTAGAGGCAATCATTACGAACACAAATCCAAACACAGCCAACGAAAAAGGGTGCACATGTTCATTATTCGCATGGTAGCAATGAAAACAGGCGAGCGGTCTGCTCTGCAGTATGAAGGGAATTATCTATCAGTAACAAACAAAATATTTCACCAGGGTACAGGTGAGTATGCTGACAACCAACCTAAACTCTAATGTGAAGAAAAACGGAGCAGTGTGACAACATGGGCTTTCTACTAGACCAGCGTATGCTATGCCGGGAACAGCTAGTTTTTATTCTAATATCGGTCGATCACTAGTGAATACTTCTTTATGATAAAAGTACAAATGAGGTCACACATTTTGTTTGCTTATAGACAATGCTACACAGGACAACGAAATATAAAAACATAATTCATAACACAATATTCGTGACTTAAAAAATGAAGTCGTTCACCTAAGTTCCTTTTCAAACTGTAAAAGCCATTGTTTGACTTTGTTTCGACATCCCTGACTGTAAGCGCCAATATTCCCGTTGCTTTTAATAACCCGATGGCACGGGACGACGATCTGATAAGGGTTGGTTCGCATGGTGCTGCCGACGGCGCGGGCTGCTTTGGGATTCCCTACCATGCGTGCCAATTCGCTGTAGCTGACAGTAGCTCCAGGACCGACACGTTCTGCCAGGGTTTGTCTCACTCTGTGCCTGAAAGTGCCTGAAACATTAAACAAGTTATATCAAATTAGGCTAAATATATCAAATTATATCAAATTGGTGAAAATACAGCCAACTATTCAACACGTCCTTGACAACATTTAGTTAAAGACAGAAAACCAAAGACTCAACAAGAGTAAAATAAATACAGATGCAAACCTATTTACGTTGCCTTTTGGACTCGTATGTAACATACGAGTCCAAAAGGCAACCTAACTCGGTTTGCATCTGTATTTATTTAATCCTTGACAACAGTTACAAAGTGATTAGTCTGCCCCAATTGAAGTAGTAAAAACCTAACTGCAATATGTGAGCCTTCTCTGTTACACTGCCTCTGCTGCCAATAATGTGGTTAAAAGTGGGTTTTCACCAATGGAAAACCTGTAATCTAGTTTGGCAACATCTAGCAACAATATCGTTAAAATATTTTTAAAAAGATGAACAGGAGATAGGCTTACACAAATTACTGTGTGAAAAACTAGCATGTCATCAGCATCTGATAGCAAACTATAAAGATTAAGGATGTAGCCCACAACGGAAACTAATAGTAAGTTCTTAAAAGAGATTCTGCGAGTGAACGACCAACAGGGCTCGAAATAAGAATTTCACAAGCTTGCAACAAGTTTAGCTGTGATCAATCTTCGCCTGGCAAGAAATTATTTTCCAAGCTTGCGTCAGTGGTGGAAACATTCACTGGGGATGGAGGCCTATGCGTATGTAATAGTCATGCGCACGACTCTGCCTCTGTAAACTAATCTACACACAGGCGAAATTGAAATTGTGTGACCGTCCTATAAGCAAATTGTCACTACTGTAAATCACATACAGAACTCTGTATAATGATAGTTCATAGAAGTTTGGAAACGGATGCAGATTTATCATTCAGTCAGTCAGTTTTGCATGCATTATTGCTTGAAGAGCCTCAAAAATAGCATCTTTATAATAGGTTTATTGTTATAAGAGGTTATCTCCGAGAAAATACGGAAATTTATAAGAGGTTATCTCCGAGAAAATACGGAAATTAACAGCTTCGCTACTAGCAAGTAAAACAGTCACTTGAACTTTCGAAGGCTATCCTGTATTCTTCAGAAGTACTACACAAAATTTAGTAAAGTCTTTAGCGAAGAAGACAGTATAGTCCTCGAAAATTCAAGTGGTGGTGGTGGTGAAAGTGTTAATTTTCTTATAAAAAAAAAAACTATTGTCACGTCAGTAATACATAGGACTGTGCGAAAATCAAAACTTTCGATTCGATTTCGATTTTATAATGTTGTCGAAATCGAAACGAATCCGTCAAATTCAAAATCATAAGTTTAACATAAAAATTTGAATCAAATTAAAACATTAACTTTAGCCAAAAAATGTGTAATGACTTTGTTTTATATGGCAACTATGTACGGTACCATGTTAATCATCGCTAAAATAGTGTAGCCACTGCCCTACAACATGCCCTAAAATTACAATAGTAAGATTTCGTTTTAGATTCCAGTGCAAGTTTAACAATAATTGCGACTAAATAAAATCTAAGGATGGTGCTATTCAAAGGGGGAGTGGGGGAAGGGGGAGCTTCCTTTCTACAGTGTGTTAATACCAAAATGTAGTTGTGCGCAATAAATGAACACACAATTCAAAGTTTAGTTCGCAAGTATTGGAGTAACAATAGTTTACAGGAATGTAAGTACTGAAACTTGATAGTTTTTTCAAAGGCTAGCTCTTATTGATACAAATTGAAAACAAAATGGTTTAAAATCGAAAAAAATAAAAAAAATAAAATTGCAGGGCCCGAACGTGCTTAATTTTAGTTTTTATTGCCTACCCAAAAATATACTTTACCTGTTTTATAGCAGTTTCCCCCCTTTTGAGTATTATTCCTCTAGAAGTTTGAGAGTTGTCTTCCCTGCCGGGCTCGTACGGTACGGCGCATGCGTGGGCTAGGGCCAACTTATATAAGCTCCTGTGCAGCATCCTGTCGGCATCATTTCACCACCTTCCAGAACCTAGCTCATGAAGGGGAGGCTGGGGCGGGAATTAAGGTAATGTATATTTTTGGGTAGGCAATAAAAACTAAAATTAAGCATGTTCGGGCCCTGCAATTTTAGTCTTTTTATAGCTGATGGGATATACATTACCTGTTTTATAGCAGACTTTGTCACCAGGTTGAGGGCTAGATTCAAGTCTCCCACTGTACGAGCCGGCGCCCCTAGGAAAGTTAATTCCTGATGAAGACACATCTGTCTAATTTCACTGTGCCGACTGGGTCGGAGGATAGCGACGCGCGAGGACAAGTGGCCGGAAGGTGAGATTGGGGAATGCGGAACGCTCAATAATATTAAAGTGGTTGTATAAATGTATACCGCATGCAGAGGTCTTACATCAAAAGGGTACAAGGCAAGGAATCCGACTCATATACCGAAACGGCTTACCTTGTGGGAAGAGTGATGACTTGAGGCAGTTTCTGAGGAGGATGGACACGATGCCAGGAATGGAACGTCTGGTTGAGGGTGAAAGGTAAACGGAACAGTAGCACTGGTCGTAATGGGCCCGGAACGCGGGCGTAGGCTAGAAGTGTCACAAATTTACTGTGTGAGGAGTGGCACATGTGGCTGTGATGATTGTTGTTGTTCCTCCATCGTATGTTTGTGTTTTTTTTTTTGTCTCTCCTTAAATATAGGTCGGAAGTTGTGGCATGTGACGTTAGTAATTTGGAGTAAGAAAGAAGGATGTAAAGCGAGGAGCAATCTTCACCGTCCTCTAATGAAGGAGAGGACTGTCGAAGGGAACGCCTCGCTTAGCTTAACGGTACGAGGGAACATAATTTGAAATAAAACTTGAAGGCTGTTATGGTATCATTCGGAAACCAAGGGTTACCCCTTTAGCCTTGGCACGGCATGGGGAGCAAGGTAGATCACCAGAAGCAGTTGGCGTATGGAGGTTTATTCCGTGGAACACTGGCACGAATGATGGGGCATTATCGAATTGCCACACGGAGTAATGTGAGACAAAAGTGGTGACTGGGTAGTTTCTCGCCAGAGTGAGACGGGGGAACGTAGAGTCGGAACGGAAGGAGACGTGTCCTGGACAACAATCGTGGTGGTAGGGTCTGCAGACTTAGGTGAAGTGAATGTTGTATTAGTCAATAGATCTATTGCGCTGTGAGTGGGAAGCACTGTTGTGACGGACGTCGTGTCTTGTTGGTTGGGTATGGCAGAAGGACCAGTGTCAGGAATGGTGGGTAATGTGGCAACGATATGTAGATCGGCTAAAGGTGATGCGGAACGCCAAGCGGTGGATGAGGGATCGTGCAAAGGGGACGGTAAAGGTGATGGTGCAGCCGTGTGTAGTTCTCGAACGGATGAGGAATGTTGTGGTGTTGCTGAGGTTCAGCGTCCGCATGTTATGAGGACGGCGTGTTCGGGAACGAGCACAATAATATGCACGCCACGGCGGAGACGATGGTATCGGAGAAAGCAATAAATGATGTAACCTCAGCAAACGTAGCCTAGCAAGCGTCGCCTAACTCTCCTCCACAAAGTATTCTCTACTGATGAGCCCAAACAAGGGCGAAACCGTCTGTCTAGAGATTTTTGTGGGTGAGAGCTAATTGATATTAAATGATCAATTGGTAAAAACTGTCCTAGGCCTGGGTGTCAACCATTCAGCTGAATGGAGCCCCAAACAAGTAGACGTTTCTGCTCTTTCGCTTGCTGAAACCGTATTCGTTTCGCCCTTGTCATTTGCGCTACCAGGCGTAGCCTAGCTCTCCTCCACAAAGTATTCGCTACTGACGAGCCCAAACAAGGGCGAAACAGTCTGTCTAGCGATCTTTGTGGGGGAGAGCTAATTGATATTAAAAGCATAGTTTACTCTTATCGAGTAATAACGCCGGTTGACAACTTCAAGTTCGTTAGTGAGGGCTTCGTTTGATGCTCGCAAGACAGCGTTTTCGGCACGTAACTCGTCAGAAGCTGCAGCTGCCTGTCTCAGGGATGGAAGGTCAGATAAGCAGAACGTAATGCTGCATATTCCATGTCCAACTTGTCGGCAAAGGAAAGGACGAAATTTATGTTAAAATTGAGGTCTTCTGTTTCGCTGGCGGATAGGTGGATGCCTCTTGTTAGTGCTTCATGTAACACAGAAGCCGACGGGAACAGAACGATCCCTGGCGGTGGGTCTGTCTGTTGAGTTGCAGCGTCGAAACGAGGAAGCGGAGCTGGAGATGCAGGACGCATGGAGGAAGCAGTCGTGCCGTCCGTGGAAGCAGGTGGAAAAGCCTTCTTCTTGGCTTTGTCGGGGGTAGTAAGTGGACCACGGCGCACGGGTGGGGCAAGAGGTAGGCGAGCCATGATTCGCACCGACTTAGTAGATGGGACGCTGGATTTCGTGACACGTATGCCAGAGGTTCCGGCAACCGCTGGAACGGAATCTGTGGACTGGAGCTTTGGACTTTTGGGGGAATGGGGTAGAGGAACGCGAGCGGATGCTGGTCGTTTCAAAATGGATGATTTTGGAATGGCCATAGTTGATGGGGAACGTTGCTTTGGAGTGTCCGTTTGTAGAGCAGAAGTGGCAGCAGCTCGTTGACGGCTCGCACGTTTGGCTCGTTGCTTGGATAGACGCTGGTTCTTCTTAATGGTGACCCATTTGGTGGGAGAAATTGAAACACAAATGCGACATTTCTTTGTCTCGCCATCACAAGACTGGTGGACTTGACAGCTCGGATGCGGATCAAGATGAGGTTTCTTGCTGGTACCTGAGAATCCTGCAGGTGAGTGCGGATGGCAGGAGGCACGGGACACAGGTTCTCATGAAGGGGAACGTAGGACGAGGAGCGGAAGGGACTGGCAATAGTAGGCTGTTTTGTGGAACGTGGAAGGAGGAATGTGAGATCTTTCTGGTGACGGTCTGTGGTAGGTGAGACCGGAGGTGTCTTTGGAGGGTAGGGAAGGTTGAAGCGATCAGTCTGTCGTGAATTGCCCACATTATACAGTACGTCTGTGTATGGTGTCGGTTGGTGTTGTTTTTTTCTTTTTAATGATGACTTAGTGGATGATAGCCTTCGGGGATGGGATGCTAGTAGGAATGGGATGGTCGTCCTGTAGCTTGGGAAATGGAAACGATACAGTGTGCCTTGAAGTACATACGGCCTGCTGTTTTATACGCTGCGCAGGAGCTTATATAAGCTGGCCCTAGCCCGCGCATGCGCCGTACTGTACGAGCCCGGCAGGGAAAACAATTCTGAAACTTCTAGGGGAATAATGCTCAAAAGGGGGGAACTGCTATAAAACAGGTAATATATATAAAAATTGAATTTTGAAATCGAATAATAATTGAAATTGTGGCTTTCTTCCGCAAAATCGATAGAGATAAAATTGAACCCAAAATATTAAAACCGCATACCACTGTCAACGCCGATTACTGGTATTTCACAGTTAAGCAGTTGAAAGCCATAGCATGTCACGTTTAAGATAGCAAAACATTTTTTCACTGGACATCCATTGTGGGAATATGTTTACGCAAACACAGCGCTGCCAACAGTGGTGTCACTGCTTTTGCTAGCAGCCGCTACTAAGAGCGTTTGAAAAGCGCTCACTTGTACTATACACAATTTAATGAATTAAAAAGAAATTATTTAATGAAATGAACGATAAATTATAATACATGTTTACCACCAATGGGTGAAAGGGTACCGACCGGAAGAGCTGTGAGCCACTGACAGCGGGCCCAAAATTAAAACGCACAATGGCCCACCAAATTTGGATTAAGGCAGCTTTAAAACGGCCGACAATGGCTGAATCATCAGTATTTTATAGAAACCAGGCACCGTGCTCGTGTTAACTGTAAAATGGATTTAAAACTTTTTAAAAGACACACTTTCAAAACTGAAGACACTCTCGTATCTGCGAATTTTCGATAACCGAGCAGTTATCTTCATGAGGCTCAATAAGGGTGGTTTTTGTGAACTCTGGCTACATCTTTTTTGTTTACATCATCTGTTTTCAAGTTCGAAAACGCACGCGAGCGTGGCCTCAGGTATTTACTCGGCCAATCTCAGATAACTGTTCAGTTATCGAAAATTCGTAGATGCACGAGTGTCTCCAGTTTAAAATCCATTTTACAATGAGTGAAATTCATAGTATTGCCAGTAACGATTTTTTCGGACATGTTAACTGTGTCGGCACTTGGCGAGTTCCAGACCAGGACAATCTAAACAGGAAAGAAGTTTTTACGACAGTTGAAAGTGTGATCACTGAACAGTCAACTTCAAACCAAGACTGCGAGTAAAATGGGAATTGGGTGAGAAATCGAAAAAGGGCAACTCGACAGCGATCAAACCACGAACAATTTTGTAGGTCAGAACAAGTTCGTATCTAAACCTAAGGAGTTCTGAAAGCTGAGTTTTAAAAGCTATAAATTTTCGGCGAGTCCTATCATCATCTTCAGACCAAAATAAATACCGAAAAAGCACTACATCTTATCACAATCGTCTGCTAGCAAATATTCGAAACTCGGCACTAGTCTGCTGTACTACTGATCTTCGTTTTCGAATAGTTTCGAATGTTTGCTAGCAGACGATTGTGATAAGATGTGGTGCGTTTTCGTTTTTTCGACATTTATTTTGGTCTAAAGAAGGCGATAGGATTCGCCGAAACTTTACAGTGAACTCTACAAGTTTGACTGAAGTGTTCTGCTGTGGTGGCAAAGTGTATTTTGGATTTAATAAAGTCTTTCAATTTCCACTGTATCAAACGGTTACCCATCTTTTCCAACTTAATTCACTATTGGCTTAAGACAACTAGGTGGACTATTCACCCCGGAATTGTGCTGCAAATCGGTATTTCACCCTTTTACGGGGACTGGACAAGCTGAGTAGTGAGTAGAGCAGAGGTCTATGCAGATTCACGAGTTTTTTAAAACAGTTACTGAGTCAACATGATTACTTTGGAATGTAGAAGCCATTATATGTGACGCAAAATTCCAAAAAATAAAAAAAAAACAAGTTCAATCTTGGCGAAATTTCAACAGTTTGTGTTGCTGGAGCTGGAAAACGCAGCGAACTAAACTAGTGTGTTGTGAGTTGAGAAATAGTGCCTGAAGAAGATAGTCGGCTGTGTTTTCCAGCTCCAGCAACACAGACTACCGTATCGAAAATTTGCCAAGATTAAACTTGCGTTCTTGGATTTTTTGGAATTTTCCGTATTGTATATATCACAAACTACAGTATGTATTACACAAATTTACTTGTTTCAACCAATACCAAACGAAAAGTGACCGGTCATTATTTATTGCCGGGGGAGGTGGGAGGGGGGGGGGGGGGCCGTGGTTTCGTTGAAAGAAATGGCATTGTGCATTCCTTCGCTTGATGCAAGCAAGTGCTATGTAACGCTAGATGTGGCCAGATTCTGCAGACTTTTATTCAGATAGTGCCACTTTAACCACAGACACACTTACTCCAGGCCTAAAATTTGGGCAGATAATTTAACTGATTTTAGGCTACTCGAGTTTGTGCATTTTGCCTTTTTTTCACACCACCACTTTTTTTTTGCCACAATTGTTTCTATTGTCTGGAGGAAACATAAATTACCTGTGCATTTTTGCATTCTTTCCCTGAAGGATGCTTACTGCTTTAGATCCACCCAGCTCCGCAACCCAGTGCGCATGTGCAACGCACTCCGCTTATAAAAAGGCCATCCCATGGACGGCTGCCATCTTTTTTCCCTTCTTGATCAGTCAAGGTGGTGACTCAAAGGGGAGGTAGTGCGAGTACAGGTAATGTATGTTTCCTCCAGGCAACAGAAACAATTTTCAGCTGGCCATTCGGAAACAAACATTACCTGTGAACTTTTGCATTCAGAGAAGAGCTCGTGGTGGGTGCCATCATGACCAACCCTCTCCAATGTCAGTCGCCACTCGCCATTAGGCGAATTAAAATCAATCGTTGGCAACTTGGAATTTAGCGCTACTCGCCAAAACGGCGACTAGCAATAGAAAATTCCGCTCAAGTAGCGATATCTCGGGAACCGTATAAGCTAGAGACGAAGGTTTGCAGCGTTATGCTCAGGTTTACAAGGGCTATACAACAGCCTTTTCTGCTACATTACTGGGGTTAAAGAAAATTTTATAACTCTATAAATGCATAAATTAGAGAAACCATGCCTTGTGCAAGATGTTTTTGGTATGTGGCAAGTATAAATTCTGAAATGGCGAGGACTTATTCAGGTCTACTGGACAAGTGGCGACTGCAACTCGAATGACATTCGAGAGGGTTGATCACGACAGGTGCCCTAGGGTTGCAAGCTGGTTTCCCCTGAGTCTCAGACTCTGTGACTGACGACTCAGAAGAGAAGTAGTGGGAAGAATCATCCTTGGAAAAATACTTAGTGTGGGACGATGAGAAAGTAACAAGGTTACCTGTTGTGTGAACATCTTGGTTGGAGTTAAATTTTTCTTTCTTGAGACAGGAAGCCAGGTTGAGATGAATTGGTTTAGTAATTGCTTTACTTTCTTGTAACTGGGAGGGATTTTGAAAAGTTCGTATAGGTGTGGGGTTGATTGAAGGAGATCTTGGTTGATTGTCTACAGGTCCGTCTTCATCATCATTAAATGATGGAATGGTGGTGAGGTTGGAGCACATTTGAATGAAGCCGTCGGAATTGGGAATTGAAATTGGCGAAACAGAACATTTTGCCGGCCTCCAGCCGGCTAAAAATGGTTTCTTTGTGCCTAAAACATACTTAACCTGATAATTTAGCATTACATTCCTCGAATGTGATGTTCCCCTGGAGGTTTCCTCCGGTGCGCAGCCGCCTGCTTGCATGCCCCCTACCGCACATGCGCGTGGCAGTCCTCCCTTACAAAAGCGACAGCGTGCACGCTATCGGCATTCATTTTACTCTCAATATGTCAGGCGGTGACTCGAGAGGGGAGGCAGGGCGGGAGTTAGGTTAAGTATGTTTTAGGCACAAAGAAACCATTTTTAGCCGGCTGGGGGCCGGCAAAATGTTCTTTCTTTGTTGCCAAAACATCTTAACCTCATAATTTAGCATTATCAGTAGAACTCGTCACTTTCGGTGGCGGGCACCGTCCTGACGGGTGCCCCGGGGTGCAAGCAGGCGTTCCCCCAAAAACTTTTTATCTGGAAGAGAAAAAATTTGCACTTTATTCAGAACGGGTGATAACAGGAGGTTGGTCTCTTTCGTAGGATTTGGTGGCCCTGAAAAGGACTGTTGTTTGGGTCTTGCTTCCTTCTGGATGGCTTGCTTCCTTCATGGATGGCTTGCATCTGTGTTCTGAGTGCTTAATGGGGGGTTGACCACGGTTCTGGCTGTGACGATCGGTCCCAGCCGGTGTAGTCCTGATTCTTCTCTTGACATATCTCTCAGGTAGTGGGAGGTGAAGGTAGTCTGGTGGCGCCAGGATGCTGCTGCCAGGATCTCTTCTATTGGGACGGCGTTGTGATGGGCCCATGATGTGGAGACAGCTCTCACTTCGTGCGCCGTCACTCTCATGCTCTCATTCGGAGTTTTTTCGTAGGCTGCTTCGATTGTTTTCTTAATCCATCTTGATACCATGGCTGGTGAAGTTTCACCAGACTGGGGATTGACTGGGAGAAAGAGTTGGTTTCTTCCACGACGGATGTCTTCATGACGTGTCCGGGCTAAGTAGAAGCGTAGGGCTCTGACTGGACACAGAAGGCGTTTCGGTTCGTTTCCACCTAGGGTGGTAAGAGCTGGAAAGGTGATTGGTTTCGGTGGTTCCGAAGGTTTCTGTGTTTTAGCTCTGAATGTTGACCTTGGGTATAGAGTGACAGAGGAGAAGTTGGGGCCAAAGATGCAGTATGCAGGGTCTGCTGAGAGGGCTTGGATTTCAAAACAACGAAGGCTGGCAGCTAACGTGACGAGAAAGACCGTCTTGCGGGTCATGAGGTGAAGAAAGGTGTCCTGTAAGGGTTCATATGGTTCGCCCATTAGGGACTGGAGGACGAGTGAAAGGTCCCAGTCTGTTATCGATCGTCTGGTAGTGGGTCTTTCATTTTCGTATGAGCGAAGGAGGGCTGAGATTCGGTAGTCGTCAAGTAGGTTCGTGTTGTTGGCGGCTTTGAAGACAGTGTTTAAAGCAGAACGGTAGACTAGGATTGTAGAGCCTTTGAGTTTGTCTATGTTGAATAGGTCTCTGAAGAAGTTAAGGAGGGTGGGAAGAGGTGGGTTGATAGGATTAGCTTGTTTTGTGATACACCAACGAATCCATTTTGACCAGTGGCTGTCATACATTCGATTAGTGGAATCTCTTGTAGCCTTTGAGGCGATGCGTTCGGCCTCTTCTTGATGAATTCGATGATAGTAGCCGTGTAGGTTGAGCCGTGTAGGTTGAGGTTGGATACATTCGGGTGTAGCTTTGTTCCTTTCTGTTGGGACAGAAGATCTGGTTGAGGAGGTAGACTTCTAGGAATGTGGAAGTTCTAAAAGTAGTGGGAACCATGCTGCCGATGGCCAGAGGGGGGCTATGAGCAGGAACAAGCTCTGGCTTTCTTGTATTTTTCGAAGAGCTTGAGCGAGGAGTTTGAAGAGAGGGAAGAGGTAGGCGAACAGGTTGTGCCAAGGGAACGTTAGGGCGTCTACCGCTACTGCTGTTTCGTCCGGGATCGGAGTTATGTAGAGGGGAAGTCTGGCATTGTGCCTCGTGGCGAACAGGTTTATCATCGGAGTGCCCCAGATGGTGAAGAGAGATTCGCAGATGGATTTCTTGAGGCACCATTCTCCCGTCGGAGGTTTCTGGCGTGACAGGGAGTCGGCAATCACATTCCTGTTGCCTGGGATGTGGAGAGGTAGGAGTGTGATGTTGTGCGGTATGCAGAGGTTGAATATTTCCGATGTTAGGTGATGGAGTGATCTGGATTTCGTTCCTCCTTCTTTCCTTATGTAGGCCAGGGCAGATGTGTTGTCGGACTGGACTTGTATTGTTTTTTCCTTGACTTTGGGAAGGAAGTCATGTAGAGCGAGTAAAATTGCCCGAAGCTCGAGGGAGTTGATGTGATCCGTGCAGGTTGACGGCCAAAGGCCTGAGGTTTCTTGCGTGCCAGGATGGGCACCCCAGCCGGTTCTCGAAGCGTCCGTGAAGAGGAGCAGCTAGGGATGGGGTTCGTGAAGAGGTTGGGTCTTCGTGAGGTTGGTGACATCTGACCACCAAAGGAGGGAGTCCAGAGGAAAGTCGGGACTGAAGGGGACTTGCTCGTCTGGGTGGTCCTGATTGATTGCTCGGTTGTCTATGCGGTGGTGGTGAAGTGGTCTTACCATCCATCGGTCATAGAGGACGAGGTTTGCCATTGCGTCCATCTTCCCGATGAGGGAGTTTAGTTCCCGGGGAGAAAAACTTGTTTTCGACCGAAAGAGACGGGTGTGGAGAAGGAGATCTTCTATTCGCTGCGGGGAGGGGGCAATTCTTGCTGTGCGGAGGTCGAAGGTGGCTCCCAGGAAGGTGAAGATTTGCGCTGGTATAAGGCGGGATTTTGAGTAGTTTACTCCGAAGCCCAGTTGGTTTAGAAGGGAAATGGTCTTGTCCATGTTTCGTTGTAGCGTGAGAGGGTCCGAGTTGTTGAGGGCTCAGTCGTCCAGGTAGGCGTTGGCTTGAATTTCGTTTTGGTGTAGATAAGCCAAAATTGGTTTGAGAACCAAGGTGAAAATCCTGGGTGCTGCATTCAGGCCAAAGGGAAGACAACGGAATTCGTAGACCTTTTGGTTGTAGAACCGAAAGAGGTGCGTGATTGCCGGATGGGTGGGACATGGAGATAAGCGTCTTCCAGGTCGATCGAGATTGTCCAGTCGTTTTGTTTGAACGAAAGACGGATGGTTTCGAGGGTTTCCATTTTGAAATGGTCGTTTGAGATGTATCTGTTGAGTGGTTTCATGTTGAAGATCAACCGGGAGCCTCCCGACTTCTTTGGTCGAGTGAAGATGGAGCTGTAGAAGCCCGGGCTTGGCTTGTGGCATTCCCTTATCGCCTCCTTTCGAAGAAGTTCTGAGACTTCGAACGAAAGTTGTGGTGTTGACGGTGGGGAGAATTCCCATGGCGGTGAGGGAAGAAGCGGTGGTTTTGACAGAAAATTCGGACGAAAGCCGTGTCTGATGATGGAGAGAACTTCTGGGTTCTTTGTTAGTTGTGACCAAGCTGGGAGAAAAAGTTGTAATCTTGCACCGACTGGAAGACAGGATGGGTGGGAGGCGTCATTGTTGGCTCTTACGAAAGTTGGATTTGCCGCCTGGTGACGAGTGGCGGCTACGTCGGTCTGGAGTGGCGGCTCGCTTCTGGTTGCGCTGGGCGGGACGAGAGCGAGGCTGGTCGGTCCGAAAGGGCAGCGGGTTTTTCGGACGAAAGTCATTTTGGCGCGGGGACTGAGAGGGAGCCAGCGTCATATCCCGGTTGTCCAGGCGAGGACGAGGGTTGGGCTGTCTATTCTTTGAAGCCGCACGAAAGGAAGAAGAGACTTGCTTGTATGGCTTGGCTTTCTTAGCGATGTCAAGGTGAAGAGCGAGAGTCGGGATGAGGCCCCGGAAGAGCGTGTCCGACTCGTGGATGGGCTGGTTGCGGAGCCGGTGCATCGTGGAGACGTTGAGGTTATTTGCGGACGAAAGAGCAATGTCCCGGAGGAGAAGGGTGTTGTTGAAGAGGGCTCGCGTAGCCCAGTTGATGGAGTGATACGTGGCGAAGCTCGCCTTCTGAAAGAGCTGCATTACCAGGGACGATAGGTTGTGTATTTCTTCGGGGCTTACGTCCGAGGATAATTTTTCGCACAGGGCGTTCACCGCAGTGTTGAGGACGTCGGTTTGGGAAGCGGCACGTAGGCTTAGCCGGAGACATTTGTCGTTCTCGTATAGGACGAAAGTTGGGATGTCAGCTTTCTTCGGGATGGAAAGAGCGGTGCCGAAATCCATCTTCACTTCACTGCATAAGAATTCGCATTCCGGGTAGGTTGCGAAGTTGTTCGGGTTTGTGGCGCCGTCGCCTAACGGACGAAAGAAACTGCTTTCACGGCCTGGACGGGGTGGAGGTGGTTCCTTGTCGAGGACGAGAAGATCGCCCTTGCCGAGTAGGGCGCCTTCATTGCGGAGGAGGCAGGTTAGCAGCGTGGTGGATTGCCCGAGGAGGTTGCGGGATTTGTTGTCTCTGTCTCTGAGGGCAAAGCCGAAGCCAGTTTTCAGCCCACGGTTGACAGCCGGAGCGTCGGATGATTGTGAGGGCTTGAAGAGAAAGCAGTCGGGAATGGTTTCTTCGACCGTCTTGAGAAGCGCAGCTAGTGGGAAGACCTGGTCCTCGGCGGCGTCGTCTGGGAAGTGGATCTTCTTGCCGGACGAGGGAGGGATGGCTGGCTGCGGAGCTATGGTAGTTGCCGAGGGGACGGCAGAAGAGGGAGCTTGCGGACGAGAGGGAGAAGATGACTTGTGTCTTTTCTGGCTGCCAGCGGGCGGCGTCGAGCCACGCTTGGCCGAGTCACGGCTGGAGACGGAGGTGATCCATGCTTGCGTGCGGGCGTGTCTGGCAGACGGCGTGCAGGAGAGAGGCGGCATGGGATTGTCTTGCATCACACGGACCGTTTCCTGGACGATGTGCCGGACTTCGCTGCGGGAGACACTTCGACCAATTCGGGAAGAGATGGACGACAGGTCCAAGGGAGAGTTGCGGGCTGGGGAGAGAGTGGCCGTAGCCCGCTGGAGGGATTTCTTGGCTTCACGGTAGACGTCCTTCGCCCGCAGAAAATCCTCTCGTAGAGCCGATAGATGCATGGGTTCGGCCGGCGGGGTGCGTTGGCCGGGTTGTAAGGGTGAGTCCGAGAAGACGTTAGCGCTTGCAGAAGGAGCGTCGGTGACGGAGGCCACAGGGATCGGGCCGACGGTGGCGAGGTCGAGGGCGGAGATCCAGCGGTTGCCGAGGGAGAAGCCGGTAGCTTGCGGACGAAGAAGAGCATGAGAGCGGGCGGCGGGCGAAGCGGGAGCTTCGGAGGTGGCGGCCATCATCAGATAGAATCCAATTTTCCATGCGAAAGCTGGGGAACAGCAGCGCGAGGTGGCGTGGAGACACCTCTGGAGGAAAATGAATGCCGATAGCGTGCACGCTGTCGTTTTTATAAGGGAGGACTGCCACGCGCATGCGCTATAGGGGGCATGCAAGCAGGCGGCTGCGCACCGGAAGAAACCTCCAGGGGAACATCACATTCGAGGAATGTAATGCTAAATTATCAGGTTAAGATGTTTTGGCAACAAAGAAATTTACATTTACTGCAGTTTACACGAAACACGAAGAGGAATCAATGTGCGAATCCTCGATCATACTTCGGCCACAAGATCTAAAGAGCAGACCCAGAAAACGGTATAGCAGCACACCATCTACACACAAGACACACAATAGCCTGGAATGACACGGCAACAGTACTCACCTCCAATTCAGCAAGAGAAACACACCTCAGGGCCTTGGAATCCATAGCCATATAGCACTTCGAAAAAGCAAAGATTCCCCTTATGAACATACAGCCACCATCATTTCACACCGTTAGTCAACTGATACACCCAACCCTCACCAGACAACTCGAGAAGAAGTGGAGCACGCAACGCAACGAACATCGTAAAGTTCAGTGGTCGGAGCGCGAGAGCGACAGTTTAAATTTCCAAGCCAATACGATTTCGACAAGATGTAAACAGAGTTCCTACTACGACTATAAAGAAGCCTGATGAAGATGAACGTTGCTATTATTAAATTTTTACCATCATTTAATAAGAAGTTCATCGAAAATTCGCCAAAGCAACTGAACAAAGTGCTACGTTTTGACTTTAGCGTTAATTTTTACGATTTTTCAACAAGGTATCAAATTCGAAGAGACTGGCAAAACCAGCATTGGTGCAGCCCTGCTCACAACATTTGCATTATTTAATGCCACAGGAGAGCAGGGCTATCTGTCCGGTTAATGCAAGGAAAGACAAAGTTGCGAGTGCTGCAAAACATCACGTTGCCACAAAGAGCAGGGCTGTCTCCAACTCTTGACCATTGCATGTTTCCACGAGATATACCCAATAAGTCGTTGCATATTGCAATCAGTATGTGTTACCATTCAATGAATGCAATGGCAATGCCACAACAAACTGGTAAGGCTTGGCATCATTTTGATTTGTTAAGTGGGTGGGCAGCATTGGGAAGTAACGACATCTCCTATCCCCCACCCACCTCCTAACTGCAGCTGCCTGCTCAAACTTAATGTGATTCGGCATATCTTGTGTTTTGAGGTATTTCAGATGGGTGCATACGTAATATATTATATACCGTAAATCGTGGATTAAACACCCATGGGCTTATGCAGTTAATTGGGCAAAAATAGTGGGGTGGGCATCAAGCATTATCAATTCTCGAACCTTTCTGGACATCTATTACAGAAAATTCGAAGTTTTTGAATGATCTCTGAAAGACCAAGTTTTAAATCCTTTTAATTGCTGTGAAGGGAGGAGGCTTAGGTGAGAGATGCCCAGGCCTTGTGCAGGTGCTAGGAGCTAAAGGAGGAGTCCACTATTTCATGACTTTGACTTTACAGCATTTTAGGGGGTGGGCTTTAGCTTCGACTGGGCTTTTGATACACGATTTACGGTAATATGCCTACCTTAACAATGTACGGCGTAATGAAAAACTAAAGCTTTCCAACCAATGAATGCTGTAACAAAAGGTTTGTAACTTTTGAAATGGAGGGTTTCGTTATTCATGAGAAACAAATCTGGGAGAAGTGAACACACAGTTAATGAATACTGAATAGTTGTCAACTGACATAATCGATTGAAGTGGCAAGCATTAAAGGATAAAAGTTACAAATATAGCTACTGTACAAATCAAATCCCTCAAGCTAAAGCACACAAAAAAAAAGTGTTTGGTTATTGGATATTTTTGGAACAATGATGTCGGACTTGAATCACAAAGTGACTCAAGTCCGTTTGACCTGTGATGGCCAACTGGTTCCTATGTATTGCACCCAGCCCAATTTTAATTGGTTTCTACTACCTAACTGAAAATATATTCTACCTGTAAATTTTTTGCATTCAGTTCCTGGATGATCCTTATCTCTCTTAGAGGTTTCTCCCTGTTTAGATACGGCCAGCTGTGCAACCCCACTGCGCATGCGCGTAGCACTCTTATAAAAGCCTTCAGCCTGGGCCGGCCGCCATCTATTTTCCTCTTGATATGTCATGGTGGTAACTCAAGAAAGGAAGTAGGGTGGGTTTACAGGTAGTATATATTTTCGGCTAGGCAATAGAAACCAATTTTGACCTCCCCCCCCCCCAAGGTAAAATGGGGCTTTCGGTCGTTTTGATGGAAGATTGTATCCACCCGTGTTAGAGTAGTAACATAGGGGTTCAGGTGATTTAGGTTTTGGCGTGACGGCTGAACGGGACGGTTTGTGAGGTTTCTTAGATGATTTGTGAGGAGGTTTGAAAGTCGGGCGAACAAAGGCTTTGCCGGCTTGTTTAGTGTGGTTAATGGAAAGTTCTAGGGCCGTTCAGTTTTCAGGGGAGGCCGAGAACAAGTTTGAACGGAGGGGAGAGGTGAGTGAAAGGGTTCTACCAAAGGAGAGTTTGGGCATCCACGGTCCAAGACTTTTTCGTCTGGGTTGATGCATTGGGGACTTCAGGCCTTGCGCATCATGGTGCAAGAGTTGAATGATGGTGTGCCCCAAGAGTGGAAGAGATGCTTGCAGATTGATTTCTTGAGGGTTCAATGACATGTGAGTGGTTTGCTGCAGGAAAGAGCATCTGCTGTAACGTTTGCTGCAGGAAAGAGCATCTGCTGCCAGGCATATACAGAGGAGGAGAAGTGGTGTTGACAGTCAAACAAAGCGAGAAGATACAGACGTGACCAGACGTTGATGACAGGAGTAGGTTACGTCATTTTTCCGAAGAGAAAAATGGCCGTGGAATCGTCTGCGTGGATGAAGATAGATTTTGACAGCAGCAGGGTGTGAAAAGAGTCATGTTCGGCCAATGCAAACTCAGTGTTCGAAGTTCACATGATCTGGTAGCGTAGCGGGCGAATTGGACAGTGTTTATTCGGGTTCAGAAGGTCATTGAGTTTAGGCTTAGAAGTTTAATGACAGCGTGATGTGGTGCCAAAGCAAGGGCTTCAGTCGAAGTTGACGGCATTGATTGGGAAGATGTGATGGGTGAGGGCGAGCAGGACTGCTGTGCTTGAAGAGCTGCAACATAGTTGGTGACGGACAGATGGTCGAAACAGATGAAATTTCGAAGAGTTGTCAGGATGGATTGCATGGCGCAGTCGGTGGTGATGGCCAAAGGTTTTTTAAGTCACCAAAGCAGCAAAAGAGGCACAACTGCCAACAAAGAAGCTTGAGGCTGTGATTCAAGTGAGTGTAGCTGGCTAGTCAAGGGAACACAAGTCTGCCGGGGTGGAGCAGGCAGCGAAGAAAGAAAACATTAGGCGATGGTTCGTGCTGGTGACAGGCTGCAAACTGGATGGGCACAGGTGCGAAGAGCTGCGACAATGGTTAGTGAGGGACAAGGCATCCCAGTTAGTGAAAGGTGATGGTTCCGAGGTTGCTGTGATGTGCGTTAGGCAGGAACAAAGGCCACGAAGGGTGAAGGCCTGAAGGGGCTGTAATGAAGGTACGCAAAAGATAGCCAGCAGCGAATGACCTGTGTCTGAGGGAGTAGTGAGGGGTGTCGCTCGGGACTGCGGTTGAGAAGGAGGAAGGTCCGGAGGAGCTGCAGCGGGGAACGAAAGTTCAAAGGAGCTGAGGTAAGTTGGTGAGGCACAGCAGGCAGTGAAGGAGATAGGTCTGAAGGAACTGCAGTGATTGATCAAGATGGACAGCAGTTGTGTAGGATGAGGGTCTAAAAGGAGCAGTGACAAGTGTTGATGAGGGATCGAATGTCGGCGACGGATATTATCGTCAACGTGAGACAACAGCTTTGAAGGGTGAAGGTTCGAAGAAACTGTGATTAATGTCGGCAAGGGACAGCAGATGGCAAGGAAGAGGGTCCGGAGGAGCTGCAATGATTGTTGGCGAGGTACAGCAGTTGCTGAGGGCGAAGGTCCTGAAAAAGGTGCGATGAGTGTCAGTGGGAGACAGAGGGTAGTGACGGGCGAAGGTCCGAGAAGTTGCAATGATTGACAGCGAGGGAGGGCAGCTGTGCAGGATGAAGGTCTGAACGAGCAGAAAGGTTGGTGCTTCGGAAACATGCGTGTAGAGAAGCAGGTCGAGTGCATGAAGAAGGAGGAGGTGAACAAACTTCGAGGTGTCAATGGGTCCAAATGTTGAGCCATGATGCATCGAATGTAGGGATGCACCGAATATTCGGTAATTATTCTGTATTCGGCCAAAAATTCAAGTATTCGGTATTCGGCCGAATACCGATTTTGGCCGAATAGTGCTATTCGGTATTTGGCCGAATACTGATTTTGGCCGAATAGTGATATTCAGTATTCGGCCGAATACTGGTTTTGGCCGAATAGTAACATTCGGTTTTCGGCCGAATAGTGTTAAGATTTGTTGGTATTCGGCCGAATATTTTTAAGTATAAATTTATGGAATTGCGTGAATGTAAGAACGTTTAGCTAAGCATTTAGTTTTTGGTTTGTGAGGAATTGTCTTCTGACATTTCTAAAAGGAAAAAATGATCAAATATGTTAAAATTACAGGTATTCGGTCAAGTATTCGTCGGTATTCGGCCGAATATGTAAATTGTTTGGTGTTGAATATTCGGTATTCGGTATTCGGCAGTTTAACTATTCGGTTGTATATTCGGTATTCGGTATTCGGCAAGTTGAGTATTCGGTTATATATTCGGTAACTTAAGTATTCGGTTGTATATTCGGTATTCGGCAAATTTTGTATTCGGTGCACCCCTAATCGAATGAAGGTCCTGTTGAGTGTCACGGCGAGTGATCTTCGCACCGGAGGGGGATCTGCAAACGATGGCTTTCAATTGTTGAAGGATGTCCTTCGGGATGAAGGGTCAACACTGAAGGCTACAAGAGGTTGAAGGTAGTCCAACAGGGCAAAAGGTCAGCAATGAAGGTTTCATGTAGTTGATGTAGTACTCCTAGAAAGCGCATGCAGCGATGGGTTTTCTTGCAGGGCGAAGGGTTAGCTTCCAGTGAAGGGATGTCAGGGCGAAGGGCCTTCCTACTGGTTTTTAAGATAGCATTTGATACCGACCTTGGAGAAAGCCTTTTGGATAATTTCGCTGGCACCAGGCACATAAGTAATGACTTCCGCACTGGGTTGTTAGAGGGGATGTGGGAGGCTGTCAGTTCTTCTTGGTTTTCATTGTTTGCTTTTATTGTTCACTCGGTTAATGAGTTTAGCGGGGAAACCAAGTAGGAGATTTTTGTTGTTGGATGTATGGTTCCACTGACTGTTGATCAAAGGCTCAACGTTAAACGCTTGACTATTTCCCCGTAAAGGATTGGTCACAGTTACAGTTTGGGGTGTTCAGATGTGTAATGGATTCCTCTATTATGTTTATTTTCAACACGATAAAAAACGGATAACAAGAAAAGTTTCAACACACAAACTCATTACTTCCGGTAATACAGGGCGGTCCACAAAAAACTGACGGCCCAAAATTTTTTAAGACCAACTTTTCCTAGTTTTCTAGTGTTCCCCTCACAACCAGAAGAGTACAGAAATCAAATCTAATGAAACAGGAAGATTTCTGTCCTCTCCTGGTTCTGAGGTGTGCTAACTAGAAAAGTTGGACTTAGAAAATTTTGGGTCGTCCGTTTTTTTGTGGACTACCCAGTATTATCTATCCACAAATTTTCGATAGTCTATAAATTCAATTATCTTCCTCAGGCATTTTTGAAAACTTAAGTCTTCCTGGTTTACATCTTGGCTGTTATTGTTTTTCAAAACCGATAGTGGACATCTTCTTCCGGTGAGACAAAAACCTGAAATATTTGAAGCTAACACAAGATAAAGAAGCAACATCAGGAGAGAGAAAGAGAAAAGGCTTATGAAAATAAAGAACACAAACGAGGGCGTGTTTAGAAACCAAGTGGTGAGTGTGACTACGTTGTCGTATGTAGGAGAGACAAGAAAGGGCATAAGAAACAGAGTACGGCAACATATGGCAGATGTGAGGAGCAAGAAAGAAGCAAACGGAGTCACACTAAACCACATCAGTACTGGTTATAACATCGATTTGACGAAAACAATGACACTCCTCGTGTCAAATTCCTCTAGAGATTTACATCTCAGGGGACTCGAGTCCATTGCTATACAAGTCCACGTGGCTGAGAAACAATCGCTGATGAATATTCATGGGCCGTCAGCACCAACAATCAAATACTTGGTAAGACAGAACCCTCACAAGAGACTTTACGGACGATGAGGTAGGCCTGATGGATCGAGTGGGACTTCAACCGAGGTTTTGAAAAACAACAAGAGCCAAGATGTAAACCAGGAAGACTTGTTTCAAACATGCGTGAAGAAAAAAGGTGTAAAGAAGATAGTTGAATTTATAAACTATCAAAAATTTGTGGAAAAATTATATTACCGGAAGGTATGAGATTGTGTGTTGAAACTTTTCTTGTTATCTGTTTTTGACTGTGTTGTACTGGATTCTACGATTAGTTTGGCTATGTTTTTGGTATGGGTCCCACTGTAGTTCCATTTTGAGCTCGGGAGATGGATGTGTGGAGAAATGGAAGGGCTCCGTTATTTTCATTACGATTATTATTATTATTTTCATTATTTCGTTACTTTCGGGTTCAAAGCGGGTTCAAAGGCCCACCACGGTGAAAAATGAAGCATACAATGCCAACTCTAGAGGAGTGAGACTTTCCAATCAGTGTGTACATATTGTATATAACGTTTTTATAGTTCTTCCCATCATGGAATAATTGTTAGTAAGTAAACTAGTGTAATGTGTGGGAGAAGCCTGAAGAAGGTGATAGTTTCTTGCAAAAATTTACACAGAGTGCTAAATCACACCCGATTTAACACTGACAGAAAATAAAAAAAAAATTGATTGGCACGTGTATGAGAACCGAAGATTTTTTTCATGGCCTAAAGCATTTTATTTATTTAGTAATAGTATTCACACTCGCGAAAACTTCAAGCACAGCCAAAAAGGGACTAGTTCCAGCTGCAACTACCGAATTCTCGATGGTCAATGGCTACCACCTACTAAACACACAGAAGTCAAGAATCCTACTTCACCACTTTAACAGTTCGACTAACGAACACATTTTTTAATGTTCCGCTACTTCTCAGTAGGCATTGTTCTATTACGACGTACCAAAGTAAAACTACTGAGTCGACCGATTTAATCGCAAAATTGTCAAGGAGGCATTGTTGTTGGCTGAAGGTTGCTGTTGGTGCTGTCCTCTCTCAGTGGTGGATTCTGGAGATGGAAGGAAATGGTGCCACTGTGATTTCAGTTGGGCGGTTGGTTCTGGGGAAATAATTTGAACTATGAGGCGGTACGAGGGCTCCTGCACATTCTTTGGTGGGATTTTTAAACAACAGTGCTGTATGGCCAGGGTCTCAAGCGCTCAGAGTTCTGCAAGTTCCCTGTGCAAGCAAGTAGTAAAGAAAAAAAGTGGAGGAGCTGTGGGGGGGACTTTGCCAACCTGAGCCAGGGGGGAAGGGGGGGGGGAGGGGTTTGGGGCTCCCAAATAGCAATGCTTAATTTTTACGATAACTTAACACTTTTTTTCTAGGAAGTTGGACCCTCGTCTCCATTAGTAACACCAGTGTAACTCTTGGCAAAGTCCCCCACCTGAAAATATGTGACATTTTCTTACCCCCGCCCGCCACCATTTGTATCCAAGTTTCTTTTAAGAATTCGTTTGTACAAGCTGTCCTTAGTAGAGGGCGTAATGACCAGAATTTTGAAAAAAAAAAGTAATTTCATCGAACGTCTAGTAGGATTTGTTTGTGGATAGCGACGGTGGACTAGCGCATCCGCACGTATTTCTGATTGATTGCAGCTTAGAGCAATATATCACTTCATTGATTACAGTAAGCAAGGCAGGAAGCCAAGATAATGTGTAACAACACAGACTCTTAGAGAGCACGTCCTCATGAATTGTTGAAGACTGACCGTGGCTCCAACAACAATACAGATGTTGCGGCGCTGAAAAAAATACGAACCTGCCTCTGTTGAGAAAAAATGGCGGAGGCCCGCCCATCAGAAAAAAAAAGTGCAGGAGCGGCGCTCCTCCTGGAAAAAAAAGCGGCGCTCCCACATTTTTTTTTGTGCGCTCCTGCACGACTACACCACTATGTGAACGTTTCTTGAGCATCTCTGGTGTTCTCCCAATCGATTCTACACTTGATTTTTGCACTATGGTAACTGCAATAAGTTTTCAGGCATTGTTTCTAGTGGCTTACAGGTGCTCATTGATATGACGCTCTTTGCATGATTTCGTCAATGTACTCCATGCGGCAGCTACCACACGGGATCCGGTAAATTACTCAGCTGTCGAGGGTAGTTTAACCGTCGGTTTGGTAGACTCGTTCTTTACCAGACTGGGTTTTGGAACCCCCTGTACCCCCTGGACTACAAGGAGTGCTCGAACTCTCTGGGAACTTTTTAGATGTAGACCTCGTGCCGTACTGAGTCATTAACAATTGCAGTTGAGTTGGTTGGGTTGACTGGGTAGGAATATGGTGTGGCTTCGTGCTCATTCTTTTCCTTGTCTTCATTCTGGAATCTGGATTCGTCCTCGCAACAGTGTTTTGATATAAGGGGGTTTCCTAAGTGGCACTTGATGCTGATCTCGGTTAAGGCCTTCTTCACTCGATCTACTCTTTGTGGAACATAAGTCACAATCTCGACGGGTTTTGGAGTTTCAGCCCGTTCATCAATTTTCTTTACTGTAAGGGGTTCTTTCAACACATTCTCTTCACTAATGGCAGAATTGACGAATTTAACAGGGTACCCAAGTTTTAAGAATTTTTCTTTTTGCCTTCTCAAAGTATGACGCCTCTTCCTCCATTCTCTCAATCCTGCTTCTAATCCTCCTCATCTTGCCTTTTAAGACTGACACAAGCTGTGATAAAGGGTGGCATGAACAGAAAGTGATCCGTCTTAGTCTGGGTCAGTTTTGTGAAAGGCTTCCAGATCGCAGCCTATTTCAGTTATAAAGGGGAAAATGTTGAGTCCCAGAAGTATGAATGAGAGACTGGACAAAGGAGAGTTATACGTTGACAAGGCAAAAGAAAAATTCTTAAAACTTGAGCACCCTGCTAAAGTCACCATTTTTGCCATTAGTGAAGTAAAAATGTGGACAAAACTCTTAGAGAAAAGAAAATTAATAAACGGCCTGAAACTCCAAAACCTGTGGCGATTATGAGCAGTATTGCACAAAGAGGAGAGCAAGTAATGAAGGCCTTAGACGAGGTTGGCGTCAAGTGCCACTTGAGAAGTGCCACCCCCCACATCAAAGTCGATGGGATGAATCCACAACAAAGACAGGCAAAAAAATAAGCATGAGACAAGCATAAGAATAAGCACGAAGGCAGATCTTTGAACATTAGTACCCAGTAAACCCAACCAACCCAACTGCAAGTGCCGATGACTCAACCTGTTGTACAGCATTACTACAGCACGATGTATAAATCCAAAAACTCCCAGAGAGTTCGAGTACCCCTTGAAGTGCAGGAAGTAAAGGGAGTTCCAAAACCCAACCCGGTAAAGAACGAGTCTACCAAACCGACGGTCAAACAACTCTGGGACAATTTACTGGGTCCCATGTGGTAGCTGCCCTATAGCGTACATTGATGAAACCATTCACAGCATTAGCATTAGAGTCAACTAGCACTGGCAAGCCACTAGAAACAATGACAAAAAACACAGTGCAATTGCTGAACACGGTGCAAAAACCAAGCATAGAATGGAATGAGAGAACACTAGTGACGCTCAAGTCAAAAGCCATGCACTCGAGTCCCTGGCCATACAGCACTGTCGTTTGAAAAACATCCCAATAACAGAGTTGCAGGAGCCCGCACACCACCACATTAATCAAATTATTTCTCCTGAACTGATCGTCCAACTGAATTCAAAGTGGCAGCCATTCCTCCCATCTCCAGAATCCACCACTCCACCAATCTCCATCCAACAATAATGCCTACAGAGAAGTGCAACATAAAAAAATGTGACCTTTAGTCGAACTGTTGATGTGGTGACGTAGGACTCTTTGACTGAATCTGAATAAAATGTGGCAGCCAATGACCACCAAAAATTGAGTAGTTGCAGCTGGAACTAGTCCCTTTTTCGTTTCGCGTGAACATTTTGTGACTATTATTCTATTAAACGAAATAACTAACGAAAACTTGGTATTTACAACTAGTGATAGCATTACGATATTTGCAAAGTCAATGACATTTACGACCCAATTTTTTCTAGGGCACCAGGTTGCAGTTCGTAGTGACACAATATCACAATGGAGGGAATTTTAACGATGAATTTTTTGATGGGGCCCAATCCATCTTGAGTTCCTTCCAAAAGGTTACCTTCCACAAGAAGAGAAATAAAGATCACATCACTCTCCTTTATCTACACAGTACAGCACATATTACACATAGACTCACCCATCAGTCTTGTTGGTACATAACTTTTAGGCAATGACACATTGACAATAATGAAAAGCAAAACCATGAAGAAGCAATTCCAAAATTTATGTACTCCTGAAGTGTAATCCTAAAATACTAGGATCGTAACACGATTGGCTGCCCCCTACATATACTCGAAACAAACCTTTGCTTTTAGCAGTTGACAAATACTCACCGTGGAGAGAAACGAGCATGCAGGGCTGCGGACGTGGAATGGAAGTAACTTGATGAGGATTTTTGAAGTAGGCTTGCAGCCATGCTATACACACGTTGGTAGGAAAATATAATTCTTTTGGGTCTTGAAGTGTCTTCAATTGCACCGTCACTCTTAAATGATAGAAACAATGGCATTTGTTAGGAAAAAAGAGTTTGAACGTCACTTTCCCACTGTATCGTACAAAATGATGTACCACTGGAATTTTACATGCTTTCGTCCTCCAGACACCTTAAAAATTAAACGTGATGAAGGCTGAAGCACTGATGAGTTCCAATGCAGCGCCTTTACTTCATAGTTAATACACAAAATTTCATATGGAAATCCAGGACTATTCCCTGAGTGAAGACTGCCTAAAAACTAATTATATCTTGTTTGAGAGAATTTTTGTACGAAAATGTAGGAAAAAAGTATTCCAGTAGTCTTCACGGACTTCCCGACTTGCAGCATTTCCCCCTGCCAGAAATTCCATTTTTATTTTCCTCAAAGACCTTTCCTGCTTGCAAGGTTCCGTATTGACCCTCCCCACAAGTTTATTCTTTTCTTTTTTCCTAAATAAGTTCCCAGTGGTTTTTCACCTACTGATTTGGCTCCAACCTTCACATATGTGAATTGTGTGGCACTCGCCATTGGGCCAGTAGACATTAAAATGCACTCGCCATTGTCCATTACCTCCTCGCCACGTAGAAATAGTTTTAGCAGTTGTGCTGCTACTTATTGCTTAAACATTGTAAATTGCGTTAATCTTAATCTCCAATCAGCTAAGTAGCTAGGAACAGTATTGCACGCTTGGTCGGAGAGCCCTTGACAATTCTGCAAGCAATGCAGCAAACTGCTTGTTTCTAGCTAATATGGTTCAGACATATGACAATGTCAGCATCAGCGTTTATTAATCAGTTGCCATTTTGGCGAGTAGCTCTAAAAACCAAATCGCTAATTGCTCAGTTTGCCTCGCCATTTGGCGAGTGGCAGCCAACATTGGTGAAGGTTGTTTGGCTCTGCTACTAATGGCTTGCTCTCACAGAGACAATTAAAAAGGTACACTGTAAGGCTCTACCGACAACAGTTCTACCAATCCGATATCGCGTGATATCTGTTATACCGATACCGATTTTATTTTTAGTTAAGACTTTGTGTTGAGCTCTTGTTTCCAAAAATGTGGCAGTCACGAGGCAGGGAACACAAACTTATTGACACCGATATCAATTTCATTCAGGATGAGACTAAATGCTGCGCTTCCGTTTCTGGAATCCTGTAAGTCAGCACACAGTTCTCTATCAGCAGTGTTAAAGTCTAGTATCTGTAAAGAATCGCTCAGAAATACCTATTCCTATTCCGATCCGATACATTGAATGTCTGCAGATTTACCAATATGGTATCTGCATCCATACAGCCTTAGTATATTGCAATGTCAAAATCGTTTAAAAATTCATGTAATCTTGGAAAGTTGGGCGAAATCTATCCGCAGAAGATTTCCATTGTCCACCTCAGGCTGAGGAGATTAATTCTTATGCTACGCAGATTCCAATTCTTCTACATTTGATATAAGAAGTACAGTTCTTAGAAGCACTCCTTAGATCTATACTACTGGGGTATCGAATCTTGAACTAATTACTTTCTTCGAAAACAACAATTTATTTAACCTTTTCCTACAGATTCAAAACGCAATGAACCGAAATCAACTAGATGTAAACAACAGCCCGTCCCACCTTTCACACCCGAAGACGACAAGCAACGTTGTTTGGCGACCTTTAGATTTGTAGAAAATTTGCGCGAAATGTTTATCTTTCCCAATTTTTGAAATAGCTTAACAAGTTGCGTAACACGCTTAACAGTTGCTTGCAAGTTTTCGAGGCTTGGCCTGAAGAAGCTTAACACGCTTAACAGTTGCTTGCAAGTTTCCGAAGTTTGGCCTGACGAAGACCACCGAAAATTTGCGTGTAAATTATCATTTGCATGGAACTTTTAATATTGCGTGTAAGTAATAACTAGGGGTGTGTGAGTTAGGGCTGCTAATTTCCGGTGTTTTAGTCATCCGTTTAACCGGTTTTTTCAGGTCGGTTTCAACGCATTTCGTTTACGTGTTATGACGCCGCTTCCCTGCCGTTCGCGCTAGGTATTGACGAGTCCACTTCTCCATGACGCGGGGAGGGCAGTGATCAGCAGTGTGTTTCGAAGAAAGTAAGCAACTTCGATGGGACAACAAGCCCATGCGGATTATTTGTAAATATGCGGCCCCCTACCTACCCCGGTTTTCTACTTTCACTGATTTTGAGTGTTTGGATTAGTATGCCTAAATGATGAGACTTGGCTATTTTAGGCTCATTCACAGCGGATTTTGAATGGTGCCCGCAGCAAACGTTTTTCGGATATGGGTTTTATAATCCGTGTAACCGAACGTGGAACGGTTTCCGGTTAACCGTGTAACCGATCCCAGCCCTAGTGTAAGTAGAATGATTTTAATTCGAGTCGAGCAAAGTTTCCAACAGAAGAATTGAGTATCGTGCCAAGTTCGAGCATTTGGTGAACACACTTATTTTGAAAGCGTCTAGTTTTATTTGTTAGTGTAATAACAACTAATATGCTGCTTAACAGACTGTGCGCCGCGCATGTCAATGTCTACGACTAGTTTTCCAGTTTTTAGGATATAACTTTAAAATGGTTTGAGCTAATGGCTTTTAATTTGCACCACCAAAAAGCTCTCGTTGAGATGATGAATTTGGTATATTTGAACGCCAAAATCAGTAAAAAATTGGCAAAATTATTGCATTTTTACCGGATTTGAGTTTTCCGAGTATGGATGCAAAGGACGACCCGAGTTTGAGTACATGTTGTTTACTTAGCTAGGCTCGAATTTAACGAGTATCGCCCATCTCTAGTAATAGCTTAACGTTCCAATGCTACATTTTTAGAGAATTGTTTACAAAGTAAAAAGTTTGTTATATAATTTCTGTCAGGCCAATTAATAGAAGTGTGGGAGAAACTCGCGTTGGTCTCTCATTTTACAATAGTGCGCAGTTAGTGGAGCTCGTAGTTATACAGGCGTTTTAACTTGAACTTGGTTCGGGCTTCCAGTAATTACGATATATTGGACTAAATTTTTCATGCAGAAGCTAATTCTAGAAGCTGATGAGGGCAGTAGTAGCAATGAAAGTAATGAGGTGGGAAATATGCAAGTTGGGCTTCCTATGTGTGCAGCGAAGAGAAACCACTTTCACCAGTGAACTAGACCTGCTATCACTTTAGAAACAGTCACTGTCTTTAGAAGACACAAATTTCGTATTAGACGATTTTCCGTTATACTGCATACGTTGAACGTTATTCCAATTATGCGATTTTCTAGTTAGGCGAGTGAAAAAAAATCTACCAGTATCAAATACCAACTGAGAGCGCGCTACTACATACATTGAGATTTCTGGAATCATGAAGTGCAGGACACACACAGTGTTTCATGATTGCTTGTGTCATGAATACTCTTTAGCAGGGTTTGTACTCGCTTGTAAATTAAAAATTCCAGGACTTTTCAATTGAAATTTAACGACAATGAAACAATTTAAAAAACACACACTTATATAATGAGAACGAAAGTTCTAGATAAAACTACAAATGCACGACAAGGACCGAGACAGTACGCTATTTTTTACATCACAGACCGAGTATATTAGCTGTTATTGAAGCACATTCACCTTAAGAATCAGCCTGACGACAGTCTGCCTAACGCACCAAGGATACCATATGAGAAGTTGGGAAATAGTGACACGTAGTAGATTTTAGAATATGAGCAAACTAAATCCCACAGATGTTTATTGCATCACGTTTTCAAAACCGAAAGTAACAAAACGGTGGATTCTCTTAACATAAATTTTAAAACGTCATTAAATTGTAGGAACGCAAACTAGACTAGAATGCAAATACACCAAAAGATCCCAAGTACGTTGCAGACACAAAGCACTAACCAAAATGACTGAACAGCACAAAGGTACGTCAGATCGTTCATAAACGACTTGTGTTGCTAAAACTTTCGTTTTTCATGTTCCTGTTTGAGTGCGGCAATTTGGGAGGGGGGGGGGGGA
>JAHWFP010127471.1:3117-39211 GCA_023313725.1 Lithobius niger
AAAATGAAACTTGTATAGCAGATTCAAAATTTTGACTAACAGTTTTTGTTTTATTAAAAAAATGTTCGTACTGTTGATAGCAAACGGAACTTTTTCTCAATAGAAAATTTTAAATTTTCTATTTAAATTTAAAATTAAAATTTTAAATTTTAATTATATTCAACACATACCAAGCGTTTAATTTTTTCAGGCAGTAAAATTATCATTCCTACAACACTTCAAGATATTTGCACCAGTTAGCCACCGTTGAGAATCGTTGTAGTTATAGACTCATCCCCCACCCACAGACTCATCCCCCACCCTACTGTCAGTTGCAGGGAGGGAAAGTAAGTTGCCTAAAACGCTTTGCTCTGTGCAGCTACTAAAACAACTAACGTTGGGAACTCGTCTTTGCATTTAAAACGAAATACAAACCATATAAGTTAGTCACTTGCTGTTATGAGCGAGTGGCTTTTGAAATTTCTGAAACTACACTTAACAATGATTTTTTTTTTGTTAACTCACAGCTTCCCGCTAACATCTCAACCTTCCCGGCATCCTAGATACCAGGATACGGAACTTTTTCCAGCCCTGCTTGGCATTACTGTTAATCTTATCAATGTTTGCCTGGGAAAACAATCATAGTGTAATAAATATAATAGCAGTTTATTTTATTTCAGATTGAATGAATAGAAGCAATAATGGATGACTGTATTTTATGTGCAAAAATCATCAATGACGTCGAAGATCTGACAACTGACTTCTAATGGAATACGGGGAATCGTAAATCCAAGCAAACGCCCTGGTGATAAAATACATCTTACTCCATCGGAAATCACGTAAAAGTTCATTCCTCATGCCAGAAAGATTACATAAATGCCAAAAAAATGCAAAGTGACCTTAAAAACATGTCTAAGGATAATACTAAAGCTGCCGGTAAACATGTTCTGCACTCAGATACTCCAACGTTTAAGTTTAATGAGGACTGCATATTTTGTGGTTATGCAGTTGCACCAAATGACACAAAAACAAAAGCAGTCAGATGGGTAATCATGCTGACACGAGGAATGGACTTTCACAGGATTTCCAGTGGAATAAGAAATAACTTGTGTATTTTATCACTATGGCGTTTGCTTGCATTGACAATTCCCTGTATACCTTTACAAGTCAGTTGTACATGATCTTCGATGTCATTAATGATTTTTAAACATAAAATACGGTCATCCATTATTGCATCTATTCATTCAATCTGAAATAAAAGAACACACTGATGATATTTGCCAAGGCAAACATTGATAAGATCAACAGTAATGCCAAGAGAGTTTAAGCATAGCCTTTCAGTTTTGGATCGTCCAATGCCAGTTTAAAGGTGAAGCTGCATATAACCACCACCTTTAAAGATCGTAGTACGGTCCCTATCTAAGCTAAACAGTTTTGGTTATGATTGATGGAAAGAATAGATCCCAGTCTTTCAGAATATCTAAAGCATATACATTTCGGGCTATTTGAGGGTTCGGAAAAACCCTTTGAAATTGAATATCAACATACGCTTTTGCTGCTATGCCATTACAACTTACCCTTTAAACGGGCGTAGGATGGTCCCTATCTTAGCTAAACAGTATTGGTTAGGATTGGTATAAAGAATAGATCCCCATATTTCAGAACAGCCTAATCATGTCCATTTCGGGGTATTAGACTGCTCGCAAAAGCACTTTGAAATCAAAAATCAACATACACATTTGCCGCTATGCCATTACCACCTACCCTTTAAAAGGGCGTAGAACGGTCCCTATCTAAGCTAAGCAATATTGGTTAGGATTGATATAAAAAATAGATCCCCACCTTTCAGAATAGCCTAAGCATGTCCATTTAGGGGTATTAGACTGCTCGCAAAAGCACTTTGAAATCGAAAATCAACATATGCTTTTGCCGCTGTGCCATTACCTTTCACCTTTAAACTAGGGCTATGCCATTAACCTTTTACCTTTAAATGGGCATAGGATGCTATATACCTAAGTTAAACAATTTTGAATACGACTGATAAAAAGAGTACATCCCTACCTTTCAGAATATCCTAAGCATGTCCATTTCGGACTATAGGAGGGCTCACAAAAGCATTTTGAAACAAACTCACCATACACTATCACCGCTACACCATTACCACGGTACACCATTACCGCTACACCGCTACACCATTACCACGGTCCCTATCTAAGTTAAACAATTTTGATTAGGATTGATGAAAAGAATTTATCTTCGCCTTTCAGAAGCTCCTAAGTGTGACCATTTAGGACTACTAGACAGCTCGCAAGAGCACTCTGAATTCGAAAGTTACTATAACAAGCAATTAAAAAAAGGATCGCTTAACACGAATTAAGGGTTACATACTTGAAATACGATTTTGGGGTTGAGTGGTTGCTTTTATGTAAAAGATGTATATCACTTTTCCTGTCCAGAATTGTTTTCTAAACGCTTTTGTTTCTATACACTATGTCTGTAGGATGCACGGTTTTCGCGAAAATGGAGGAAAATTGTCCGAAAATGTGACATGGCTGCTATTTTTCAATATGGCGGCCGCCACAATTGAGATATGACTGTAGAATAACCGCCAAACCGTTAGTCTTACGAAATAAAGTCATAGGACCAAATTTATGTATCATTTGATGCTCTACAACTTTGTTCGTATACGTTATGGTCGTAGGTATAAACATACCTTGTGTTTATATTACTCTGATGTCAAAGTCTGTATTTACCAGACTACACGGCATCACGTCTGTTGAATGCAATGAAGTTCCAGTGATACCGTGGAAGACAGGGATAAAGCTTGGAGCGTTATCATATTGCCACACTGAATACGATGAGATTTTTTGAAATTGGTCCATGGCAAGTGCATCCTTCCAGAGTGTAACAAGATAGGCAGAGGCTGTTGGTGGTGGATCGTCATCTGGGGTGTGATAATCACAGGTTGTGGACGAGGGATTTTAAAGTGGAGACGGTAACGGCGAAGGAGCTTCTTGGTGAAGTGTGGCTAAGGTAGGTTATGAGGACGTGTCCGCAGGACGAGGATGAAGAGGCTAGTGGACTGTGGATGAGGAAGGCGCAAGTCTAAGACGACGAGTACGGGAACGGGCACAGTAGTAGGCCCTCCAAGGTGCGGAAGCAGGAATTGGCGAGACCCAAGCGTTACGTGCGTGGAGCAGAGCATAATTTATGCGAAGGGAACGATAACGCTGGTTTAGTAGCTCGAGTTCGTTAGAATATGCCTCGTTCACAACACGGAGGAGAGTGTTTTCTGATTGGAGGGCCTCTGCGGATGCTGCCGTCTCTTGTAAAGATGTAATATTATATTGAGCGGAGCGAAGAGTGTTGAGTTCCATGACAAACCCATCCAGGTATTCGAAGAGAAATTTTGGGTTGAAGTCTAAAAGTTCTTGTTCCCTGGCCGAAAGATGCGAACCCCTAGTGATTGCTGTTCGAAGCACCGGTGCAGGTTTAGAAGGGGATGGCATGTCCGCTGGAGAGAATGTTTGAAAACTCTTCAGAGGGGACGTAGATGAAACACAAACCTAGGCTAGGGAGGCTAGGGACGCCGAAGGAAGTGGTACCTTGGAAAATGGTAGCGACAGTTCCAGAATTTTGATGGATGTTGTGGACGGCGTCTTAGCGGGGACGAGACGTTGACGAGCGACCTTGATTTTTGCCGATGTTTTGATACCTGACGTTCCTACTACAGCAGGGATTGCTTCGGTGTCGGGAAAGGCAGGCTGTTTCAGAGGATGAATGGGTGGTAGCGGATCCGACGCAGAACACTTCGAGGCTTTCTTTGGACGTGAAGGAACGGTTGGACTTGGGGCTTGCCCGTAACTCCTCTCGATTTTTGGCTGCACGTTGCGCATCCGCTGTCTTGATTGATGTTGCTTTCGTCGAATAATTGTCCAACGGTTTGGTGAAATGGATATGTAGATACGGCAGTTACGTTCCTGTCCGTCACACTGTCTGTGTCGCTGGCAACATGGATGAGGATAGAAATGGTATGTAGTGGAGTTTTCGGAGAAACCCGAACAATTACATGCCTTGGGTGAAGGCACATTTGCTTTCTTAGTTACCGTTGCTTACCGGACAGGAGGACAGACTTATAGCCCAACTGACGCGCAATGTCACGCGGAAGATGGAAACGACGACGAGTACCATCAAGATGGCGATAATCAACAAGTAAGTGCCTGACCGTAAGTGGCCGTCGACACCAATAACATTCAGGAGGGTCAAACCCCCGCAAAACGAAACAGTGAGTAAGTCGGGTGTGACCAATGCGCAAACGGGCCAACACAACCTCCTCACGGCGACTGCGGCGACACACCGAGTGCCATTAATGGCCCGTAATTTATTACCATCCAGTCTGTTCCACAAGGTTTGCCAAAAAGCGTGTAACCTCAGACGCAGAGTTGGAAAAGCTTCTGAGGGAACAAGGCTGAGATCCCTACCGAGAGGGCCAGAAAGGGCCTCTTTCGCAGCAGAATCAGCTTGCTCATTCCCTGCTATCCCAACATGGCCCGGGATCCAGCAGAAAAGCACGGTTTTCCGCTGGCCAGGCAAGCGGGAAAGCAAAGCTTGAACACGTTGTGTCAAGGGGTTCCGAGGCTTGTAATTCGCCAAGGACTCCAGGGCACTCATGGAATCATTAAAGATAATGAAATGCGTGCCCTGAAGGTCAAGGATCCATTCCACCGCCAAACCAAGAGCCAAAAGCTCTGCAGAAAACACAGAATAACCTGATGGAAGGCGATGGGCAACCGTTACTCCCTTACACACACAAGCACACGCCACGACTTCGACCCATCAGTAAACAGGCGCTGATAACCGGCGTACTGAGAACTCCTGTAAGTACTTTGCTGGTAGAGTGGAACCTTTCGGGAGGGACGCCAGAGCGAAAATGAAACTGCCACTTGGGACAAGCCAAGGGGCAACTGGCATTCTCCCAAGCCTCAAGACGCGGGGCATTTCAAAGGCTATCTTCTGACAGGACTGCTGGAGCCTATCGCGGAAATCACTCTTACCCACCCTGCGTCTACCGACTCGCAAGTCTGGCCCAAAAACCATGGACCAAGCAGGACTGGATTGCACAGCACGCAAACGCACAGCATACTGAATGGCAAGCTGTCGCCGACGAATGGCCAAAGGTGGCTCCGAGGCCTCAGCATAGAGGATGACCACTGGAGAAGTTCGAAATGCTCCAGTCGCCACACGCAGGCCACTGTGATGCACAGTGTCCAACATCTGGAGAGCCGAGTCACTAGCCGAACCATAGACCATACACGCATAATCAAGTTTGCTGCGGACAAAGGCTCGGTAGAGGCGCAACATGGCAGTGTAATCGGCACCCCATGAAGTGCCCGACAGGACCCGCAAGATGTTAAGCGCCTGCAAAGCCTTGTCTTTAAGCTGACGCAAGTGCGGAAGCCAAGATAACCTGGAATCGAACACCAGACCCAGGAAACATGCCTGTGGGACAACAGGAATTTGTGCCTGTCCCAAGTACAAGCAAGGATCTGGGTGCAGTGTTCGTTGGCGGCAAAAGTGGACGCACACAGTCTTGTCCGGAGAAAACCGGAAACCATTACTGAACGCCCAGGTCTGGACCTTGTTAATCGCCAGCTGTAGCTGCCGCTCGCATGTCTGCATGTCTGCATGCGAGCTGCCCTAAAGCGCAGGCCGAAGTCATCGACAAACAATGACTGGGGAACAGCAGCTTGCTGAGCAATGGGGTTGATCCCTATAGCAAACAAGATGACACTAAGAACACCTCCTTGAGGCACACCACTCTCCAAGACAAACGGGCGGGAAAGAGACGCCCCCAAAACGAACGCGAAAAGAACGGCCTGAGAGGTAAGCGGAAAGCAACAGTGGCATCTGTCCCCTCAAGCCACAGTCTAGAGAATACGGAGAATCCCATAACGCCAGGTCGTATCATAAGCCTTCTCCAAGTCAAAGAAAACCTGAACCAGATGATGATGCAGGCGAAAAGCCTCCCTCACATCTGATTCAAGGGCAACTAGATGATCGATAGTTGACCGAAACCGTCGAAAGCCACACTGGGACGCAGATAAGAATCCCCATGATTCCAACACCCACACCAACCGCTCACTGACCATCCGTTCCATAAGTTTACAGACACAGCTAGTCAGAGCGATTGGGCGATAACTGGAAGGAGAAGTAGGGTCTTTGCCCGGTTTTACAATCGGGATGACCACTGCTGTCCTCCACGCTGCTGGAATAGAGCCCTCTGCCCACACACGGTTGAACATCCCCAGCAAGAACTGCTGGGAGGCAAAAGGCAGATGTTTCAACAGTTGATAGTGAACATCATCAGGCCCCGGGGCGGAGTCATGCGACTTGGACAAAGCTGAAACAAATTCCTGCCAGGTAAACAGTAAATTGTACTCCTCTAGCCCATCGGAGCAAAAGTCAAGAGAGTGAGCCTCTTCTCTACGCTTAATCCCGAGGAAACCAGGATCATAATGATCATCACACGAGACCCGCGCAAATGCAGACGCAAGAAAATCGGCGATATCCGGCACAGAAGAGATCACGGCATTCGCTACCTTTAACTGCGACACCAGGGAAGGCACGCCCTTCCCCGAGATCTGGCGCACCTTCCTCCACACTTGCTGAGAAGGCGTGAAGCACGTCATTGACGAAATATAAGCCAACCACGAAGCACGCTTAGCCTCACGGATAACATACCGGGCACGGCAGCGTTTAAAGGCCACAAAGTTTTCAGTAGTGGGGCTCACCGTAAATGCACGCAATGCACGCCTGCGGGCCTGAATGGCCAGTCCGCAAGCTGGTGTCCACCACAGAACAGGAACTCGTCTCGGCTGCGTGGACGTACGCGGGATAGTAGCATGAGCAGCAGCAAGCACCACATCAGTGAAATGAGTGGAAAGTTCATCCACATCAGAAAAGTCCTCAACCGCACGCTGAAATACAGCAGCCCCAGCAAAGGCTGACCACTCAGCTCGCTTAAGCGCCCACCGAGCTGGCCTGGAGGCCACAGAACCCCCTTGTGTTGTGAACAACACAATGGGGAGGTGATCGCTCCCATGCAGATCGGCAGTGACAGCCCAAGTGAAATGAACTGGGATGGCTAGCGAACAGAAGGCTAAGTCCACCGCTGACCAATTACCTGTGGCCAGATTACAGTGAGTCATGGCTCCATCGTTCAGATGCAGACGGACCCCCTCTGCATCCACTCCTCAAGGATCCTCCCTTTGTTGTCAGTATGAGGTCCCCCCCACTGGACATGGTGGCTGCCAGCAACAGGAAAGGGGCAGGAAGCTGGCGGACCAGAACCTCCAGGTCACCAACCCCAAAGACCTCATCTGGTGGCAAATAAAGCGAACAGACAGTAATATCGAAGTGGAAAGAAACTCTAACTGCTACCGCCTGAAGCCTAGTGTGCAGAGGCACACCGGCATGTGGCTGAGAGTGTTGAACCAGCACTGCAACACCACCATGTGCACGTGGCACAGGGTCAGCATCCAGACGGTAGACAGAATAACCTCGAACAACCGGATTATCTGAAGCCTTAAAGCAGGTTTCCTGTAGACAGCAGCAGAGAGGTCGCCAATGCGACAAAAGCAGCCGCAGCTCTTCGGCATGGGTCCGATAACTTTGGCAGTTCCACTGAACGATGGCATGCGCAGGCATTAGGGCGGGCTGAAGACTGAATCATTCTCCTCAACTCCTCCTCTGGGCGATCCGAAAACATCCGAATCCTCACCTGAATCAAAAGATGGAGTGAGGTTCATAACGAAGTTGTCCTCGGAAGGAGAAAAAAGTTCCGGAGAATTGGAACAGGAAATCTCTCCCTGCTCCATGGGCAAAGTAGTATCAAGATGTTGAGGGGACACAACGGACCCCTCAGCAAGCTGGCCGTTCAACGACCGTTTCACCTTCTCTCCTGGTGGCGACGTCCTCACGGGTAGTGTTGAGGCTTTACTAGCAGGAGCCTTCTTCTTCAACGTTTTCTGTGGTTTACTTCGGGCAGGCGGAGGCTTAGCTGAAGCTTTAACCTGCCTGGGAACAGATGTAGCAGCAGAAACAGCAGCAGGAGCAGAAGCATTTGCAGGCTGGGCAGATGTAGACGGCAAGGCAGCAACCGGGTCCGAAGGACCCAAAAAACCCTGCAGAGATGGATGTTGCAGGGTCAACAAAGTAATAAGCTTGCCCACCGTTCTCGTCAAAGACCTGAGCTCAGCGCGTAAATCTGCCAAATCAGCAGACTCACTAACTGGGCCAGGCATTGGCGCACTGCACACCTGCGCAAAAGAACGTGTCATTGCCGGTGCCGATAGTTTGGCTTTCTTTCGGGCCTCCGAGTAGGAAAGCCCGTCCTTCACCTTTAGTTCCTGCAATCGACGTTCCTCAACATAAACACGACAGTCCCGTGAAGAGGCTTGGTGCTGACCACCGCAGTTGACGCACAGCTCCGGGCCAGCACAGGCAGCGCCTTCATGGGCTGCCTGAGCACAGGAAACACAGGTAGGCCTACCTTCACACGAGCCGCTGGTATGGCCGAAGCGTTGACAGCGGAAACACCGGATCGGATTCGGTACGTAACTCCTGACCTTCAAGCGCAGGTAACCGGCAGTAATGTGCTGCGGTGCAACTGACGTATCAAAGGTCAGGAAAAAGGTGTCAGTTGGCTGGGCACCATTCTCGCCTTTCCGTGTCAAACGCCTCACAGCCGTAACACCCTGTGAATTGAGTTTGCCCAGGATGACATCATCACTGAGACCTCTCAAATCGAAGCATGTCACGACCCCCTTGCTACTGTTTAAAGTACGATGCGGCTCGACATGCACTGGGCAAGACCCCAGTGCACTCGCTTTCAAAAGCCTCTTCGCCTGACCATCGTCTGCAACCTCCACAAGGTATCCCCCAGCACGGAGCCGAGAGACACTCTTTGGATCAGAACCACAGATCCCTTTCAAAGCTTTGTGTACAGCGAATGGACAGTGTTGCGTAACATCTCGGCCCTCGCCTGTCACCACCAAGAACTTCGGGACTTGGTCCCGACTCTTACTAAGGTCTGGTAACTGGGCACCAGGCCCAACCATCTCAGGTTCCCTCCTCTGGCGCTTGCTAGTGCGGCGAGGAGGGGAAGAATTTTGGGGGGAAGAAATTTTTGCGGGGGGGGGGGGGGGGGGAAGAAGTTGCCATTGAAAGCAAAAAAGAAGTCGCGGCGGTGCGCTCCCCAGAAAATAAAGCCCCGTGCGGCACTCGGGTGATGCAGGGCCGGAAGCCGCATATCCAGGGCCCTGCACCAGGAAGCTAACACCGCCGTCTATCTCCGAGAGGTGGCAGCCTAAGCATGCCGAGAGGCGAGGCCACCAAGGAAGCCGTACACACCACCTCCGTCGATAACCCAAACAGTTCGGGTCCGTGATGCAGATGGATACAGCACAAGCCGCCTCCCCACATCGACAGGACCCGAAAGGTCATAGCCGATTGACCTTAGGCCGGCTCGCCCAGGCCACCCGTCCTCCGGAATAAGGAGCCAAAGCCCGAAAGCCAGAATCTCCGCCTCCACGGATTACTAGGTTGCAGCACACGGCCAACATGCTGGGGGATGAGGATGAAAAGCCCAGTGGCCAGAACGGGCAAATTGGAATCAACCCAAAAGGGGATTCAAACCACCAAACATCCTCTAAGCAGCCACCCCGGGCCCGGTTTGTCCGGATGTCCCTTCACCTCTTTCCGACTAGTGCTTGCGACGGGTGTTAAACCTGCCCGCCATACACACCTTAGGTGCACTCGCAAACCGTAGTGTTGAGGTTGCTAGTGTTCAAGACGGACAAAAAACCCTCCGCCATGCAGACCCTTGGCACACTAGCAAACCGTGATCTGGGGTTCCCTTTTAGTCGCCTCCTACGACACGCAGGGGTACGGTGGGCTTATTCTACCCCCAGCCCACAGGGGGTGTAAATACAGGGGATTGGAACGTGTGGAGAGATATTATGTCATGAGTTGGCGACAAAGGGGATAAGGACATAGAGGTCTGTCGGATGCGTCCCCTACCTATGATTAAGTGCCCTGGGACGGAGTAAAAGTAGAGGACAGGTACCTATAAAAGGGAACGGAGGACTGGGTTTACAAGAGATTGATGTATATTTCTTACGAAAGAGTTGTTGCAGTCATGAACGGATGCTAGGATTGAAGATGTTGACAGACAAACGGAATGGCAATAAAGAGGAGTGAGAGGCCGGATTCCATCTAAACGAACGTGGCTACGTAGGGCCAGTCGTCCGGATGAGTTAGGACAGTGACATAGATATGAAGCGCGGGGCAAGTTCAGTCGTGTGTTGAAGGTAACCCATAGTGCAGTGCGTAGAGGGATGAGGACCAGGATGTGAACGGACAAGAAGTAGGAGATGTAGTGGGAACAGATCCCAGGCCGACTGTATGTCGTGTCATGGCCATCATTTGAACTGATTTTAAGTTCGTTTCTCTTTTGTTGTCGTTTCTTTTGTATTATTATTTTCTTCTCTTTTTTTGGGGGGGGGGGGGGGGCCAACAGAAATCAGGAATGGAGCCAACTGCGCGTCCGCAGGTAAATAGAGAGATTACAGTATCTCAGCACTGGGTTCGTCCAAAGGATGCCGACTGCAGGGAGGTGTGATGACGGTCGTACAAGAAATACTGCGGGAATGAGCGTGGGTGATAGTACAGGACAAGTCGAGGATGCCTTCCCCAGGTTTCCTGTTGATGTTGATGGCAGAGCAACGATTCCAGGGATGGACATTTTTCTGGATAGAAGAACACGTGGAGACCTTGTGAGGGATAGGAAGTCCGGAGACTGATGTCCCAGGATAGTATAATGGACGTCGAAGTTTGGTGAGGATGGTGACTCGTCACAAAATAGGTCAATAAAGACAGGCGAGAAAGGAGGAGCAGGACCGTGTTCTGACGCATCATCTAGAGAGATGCCGTATGGGTGAAGTGGCTGGTTCGCAAAAGAGTCGACGAAATGTTGGGAATGGAACAGGCAAACGAACAGAGTACGGCGGATGGAAAGCGGGTGAGAGTTCGTCTGAGGAGCCGAGAGGAACAGTAGCAGCTGGTGAAGGCAAAGATGGGAACGGAGGAGAATGCAGACGTCCTCATATTGCACGACCACCGGGTAGGATGGACGGTCCACTGGACGAGGGTGCCTGTGAGATGTAGGGGATGCGTTCCTTATCAGGCCGGCCCTTGCGAAAGGCACCTCTGGCTGCCTCAGATGGAAAAGAGGACAGCAGCGCCGGGAAGATAGCGGATGGTGGATTGAGCGGCTGGTGGATTGTCGAGGATCGCTGGATAGGAGAGCGTCCTGATCGGCGGTGTAGCACATGTGGAGACGGATGTATCGTTGACCGAGGAGAGGATGGATCGGTCTTAAGTCGGCTGCTCTTAAAGTCGGAATAGAGGTGGCCGGGAGCGGAGCTTCAACCAGGAGATACTTGGTAGCAGAGGGCATCCTAGTGAAAGCCATCCTAAGATCGAAGTCGAGTAGAATGTGTCCTATGGGATGATGAAGCCAGCTGGTCCTGAGGACCAGTGGACCCGAAGAAGAGGATGGAGTGGGAAGAGCTCAGGGCGGTCACGTCGTCGTGAGCCCCTTGGAGAAATGATGCCATCGGACAGCTACACCGAGTATATATAGCCAGCCCAATCCTGCGCATTCGCAGTAGTACAAGCCCGGCTGGGAAGCCAAATTTCAAGCTTCTAGGGGAATTAAAGCTCAAAAGGAGGGAAACGCTATAAAATACAGGTAATGAATTTTTTTCGTCGGCTATTTAAAACTGGGTCCGGTAAAATTACACTAAAATGCACAAAGAGCTCCGATAGGGTTCATGGCAATAATTTAAGTTTACTAAGGTGCAATCGTACACAAAATAAAAAATTAAATATACCAGCTTAGTAATAAATGATGTTATAATGCATTAAGGTTAGTTTTAAGTTGTTTGCAGAAGCAGACAAGTGAAATTGATGGTCGGACAGTTTTCACAAATATTCAAAGTCGTCACTCGAAATAAAATTAAAAAATATCGTTCCAAGTGTGTATCCATACATTTGCGTGAGGTTAAGTGCTGATTGACAGCCCCTCCTATTGCACAACTAAGCTAGTGTCTTGCGCTTTTATGCCCAAAAGAAATTCAATGAATAAATTACAAAATGTACATACTTTCGGATAACGGCGACCGGAAGTTGCATTCGCTACGGCTTAGTTTGGACCGGTAGTGAGGACAGAGATGTCTGGAGCAGAGTGTAGAGGAGGATCGTTGTCGAAGCGGAGTGGGGAGAGCTCGAGAGCCCTAGGAGAGAGATGGTTGCTGGTGCACTGCGCTGGCCTTATAAAGGCTCGCCAGTTACGGACATGCACAGTATAACGAGCTCAGCAGGGAAGACAACTTTCTAGAGAAATTAATGCTCAAAAAAGAAAACTGCTATAAATCTGGTAATGTAGATTTTCGTCTGCAATAAAAATCCATTTTTTGTCGCACACTTTGGGCGCAAATTTGAATTTCCCAAGGATGCCAAGGTGGGATCATTATGTTTTGGAGTAGGGACATATCGTAGAACATCTCTGCGCAAAAACATTTTGTGCAGACTATTCTTTTGGGATTTTGTGCCGGCTGCCGGATTACTGGACAGAGAAGACGGATAGAAACCGAAACCAGAAGAGGCTGCGCAGTCCTAATGCGCAAAAGGCGTCAACGCCGGACAGAAGGCACGGACGGAAAACCCGGAATGAGAAACCGGAATGAGAAGAGGCTGCGTAGTCTTAATGCGGAGAGGGTGGTTAAGTCGGATATAGGACACGGACTGGAAATCCGGAATGGGAAAGGGCTACACAGTCCCGTGCGCAGAAGGTAGCAACGCCGAACAGAGGAAAGGGAACCAGGAATCAGAAGAGGCTGCGCAGCCCCAATGCACAGAAAGTGGCAACGCCAGACAGAGGACAAGGAATGGAAACCCGGAACCAGAAAAGGCTGCGCAGTCCTAATTCGCAGAAGGTAGCAATCGTTTGACAGAGGATGTGCACAGGAAACCGGAATCATGTAGACAAACGTGTCGACTGTGATGAGTGTAGACGGAAGCTGAAGGAGACGTTCCGACGACTGATGAAAACAGCAGCGTCGTCAAGAGGATAGGCGGACAGCAGGACGCAGCCCACAAAAGGCTACAGGCCTGGCGTGGGGCCCTTTGTCCAAGGGTAAATGTAGCAAGGAACAGTCGGGCCAAGGAGAATCTCTAGCGAACTGCCGGACATAGAGCTGATCGTAACACCGTCAAGAAAGCAGGAGGACAGAGGATCCTGGGCCGCAAAAGGCCCGGTTCTGGTCTGCTGGTGTCCAAATGGAAGCAGAATCGAGGCGCCAGTCCGTGTAGGGGATCTGCTGTACTAGTGGCAGACAGAAACGGTAACACGCGCACAACCAAGGTGGCCCACCAAAAGTCCTAGGCCAGACGCTGTGGCCCGGTTCCGGCCCACTAGCCTCCAAGTAGTAGTTCAGGGGGGACCGGGCCAAGTCCAAGGGGAGGCCCATTGCGAGAACTGGTATACTTGCCATCGTAAAAGACACGCCAAGCAAGCGCGTCCATAAGAAGCAACGAGCGGAACCAGAGCCCTGTTTACGACTTCCAGGAGGCTATATGACTAGCGTAATCGTCACGGAGCCAACAGTGGTCCTTCTCACGAACGGAAGCCCCCCCCCGAATCATTGGTTAGGGAAGCGAGAAGGCAAAGCAGGAAATGCTCCAGAAGGCGGAGGGAGTGAGGGATGGACCGCCACAGACCTGACTGGCATAGAAAAGGTTGGCCAATGAAAACGACGCGCCGGAACGGCCTGCGACAGATGCAACAGTCGAGCCGGAATCGGCACAGAAAACAGCCGGAAGAGACGGGCAGGCCCGAAGCTGCATCGCTTAGCAGGAAATAGCAGGAACGGCCGGAACCAAGCAATGCGGGAATCGTTTGAGAAGTCGGAAACAGCCAGAAGAAATGGTGATACTACGAAGGAACAGGATTCAGAGGTGGACCGCTAGGTCTGGAACGACAAGAGGAGAGCTCAGGAGCAACCACCACGGACGCTGCCTTAGGAAGAGAGGTGATTGTGCTACGCTGCTTTCCGCTTATATAGAGGGACCCAGTTCCGGCACGTGCAGTGAGAAAGGTTACGAGCCCGGCAGGGAAGACAACTTTAAGCTAGGGGAAATAGAGCTCAAAGAGGGAAAACTGCTAAATGATAAAACAGGTAATGTATATTTTGTGGCTATAAAAGGTAACACGGTCTTATCGTAACTTCTACCTTTTTTTCTGGAGGAATTTTTGAGTTTATAAATTTTTTCATTCATAATTTTCGCAGTTGTCATGACCCAATAAGCCGTTACATCAGCCAAATTGCCACGGTTTGGTTTATCTGTATGTGCATGCTTCACATGCTTAAGTTAGTTCAATCCCACTTTTGAGCACACCGGCTAACAAACGCTGATTTTCATTTGCTTCGCTACACCGGCTAACAAACGCTGATTTTCATTTGCTTCGCTAATTTAATCAGTTCATTCCCCTTCAGTTGCGCCTCCCGAGGTTAATGTTAATTACACAACGAAGCTGTAATTGCTCACTCAATCACAATTGGTCTCATCTTTGGCTGATCGCCTACTTGGCGGCGCCACACTAGGCAGGTGTCTAAATTAACCAGCCAACTTGGCACATTACGAAGACGTACTTCTTTTTAAAAATTGCTTTTTCGTACTTGATTGGACCCTCTACATTTTGTTTCCAACTCTTCTTGCGATGAAAGACTCCCAGTCTCTTAGACGGATTTGTTTTTGTTTTTGAGCCTCCTCTTTGCAGCAACAATGTATTCTTTTTCAGCTCAGTAATGAATCGATGCACGTATGACACTTAATCCACTACTTTCGCCATTATGATCTCATTAACTATGCTAGGGAGGGATGTGTGTACTTTTCAGAGGTGTACTATCTACCTGAAGAAGTGTAAGATTAATTTCAGGGGTAATTTCGTGGTTAAGGAATTTAATCAAAGATTCAACCAAGTAGGTGCTGATCACAGCTTGAAGTGATTGAATGCCACTGGAAAGAAAGGTGGTAGTATCGTTGGCGCAACAAAAAGAAAGTCTGTAATTGGCACGGTGGGCTCTCTCGTACAATCTAAGGGCCACCACAGCACGGAAAACGAGAACATTGTTCATGGTTGGTCATTATGATGATACGGTTCACAATAGTCTACTCCTTCCAGAATTTTAAAAGGTAACACAGATAAAAACTATGTCATATGTGTCCTACAGAGATTCAAGGTACTTGCACAAGATCGTTCTCAGTTTCTCCAGAACGTAGTCACAAAGGATTTAGCTACTGCTGATATTCAAGATACTCTTAAGTGCTGAGACACTGGCCGAGTTAAACCTGGATACATTCGAGAAGGAAAGAATGATCGTTTCTGAAGAAAGTCATGCATCACGAAGAAGCAGGAAGATCCAGCAAGAATAACACAATACCACCTACCGCCAAAATTTTTTCTGTTCAGTAAAACACCAAAAGTTCCTTCATTTAAATTTTCGGTGAAAAACAAGAGGCCGTTCACCTTCTTCAGAACGCAACGAGGCACAAAACTTTGAAAATGAACGTTACATGGTTGTGGCTATTATCAAGCAGACGACGCGCGAGTGAGAGAACCACTGATCTATACACAATTACGCTCTCAAGCCCCAGTGCTTGTCAAGCTTGGCTTTCACATCAGAACCCACTGATTGTTCCATCAACACGTGGGAGGTTCCAGTCAGGTTCATGAGTGGAACCTTCTTGCCCTTGAAACGAATAATGGCCAGAGATTCAAGGGCCCTCAGATGCCCTCCTTGGAGAGAATTGGAGGAAAGTAAAACTGTTGTGGCATTCCAAGCAATCTGGTGCTGCGTAATTGTGTATAGATCAGTGGTTCTCTCACTCGCGCGTCGTCTGCTTGATAATAGCCACAACCATGTAACGTTCGTTTTCAAAGTTTTGTGCCTCGTTGCGTTCTGAACAAGGTGAACGGCCTCTTGTTTATCACCGAAAATTTAAATGAGGGAACTTTTGGTGTTTTACTGAACAGAAAAAATTTTGGCGGTAGGTGGTATTGTGTTATTATTGCTGGATCTTCCTGCTTCTTCGTGATGTTGACAATAAGCCACTGTACACGGCGGTTGCCGATCTTTCGAAAGTCATGCACAATTCAAGTTACGTGATCCTCTACAAAAGTCAAAAGCAAAGATCTTTGATTCCCAATATGTAGTTAAAAAGGTAGTTACTCGCAAGGAAACCATTTTGAAAGCAGATAGAAATATTTTCCTTATAACTGCCTATCATGCTGATCCAAATGTTGAACTAAATCACATTTTGTGTCACGAGTTAAAGGCAGTACCAGTCCCCCTTGCCAATAACAGATAAAGTCATTCTAGACGAGGTGATGACCAAGGGTGTAATTTGGCCCCTTGATATATAACAGTCCAAACAACGCCCTGTATAATAATAATAAATGTTTATTCTACAAATGAGAATAGGACAGAGCAGGATCTTATAGATCAACATAACTACGGTTTTACTTTGGTTTTGGGGAAAATACTCACAATAAGGATAAGCAAAACCAAAAAGTTTGTAACAGTCAATTACAGGCGAATTTTCGGTGGCCACTTTTCTGCCATCTTCTTCAGGCCAAGCCCAGAGTTCTGCTCACAACAGCAACAACAAACGTCAACGGAAAAAACAAACTTGAATTATGTGATTTTCTTAGTGGGACTTGGCTCCTATAAGGCAGTACTAGTTGTTGGAGGTGCTGCCCTCTTCCTGTGTTGTTAGGAATGGTTTCCACTGGATTTCAAGTTGGTGTACTGCGTCTGGGGTGGCAAACTGCATAATTTTTGGGTATGCAGGTGCCTGATCATTTAGCAGAGGGATAGGAGCCTTATAGGAGCCAAGTCCCAATGAGAAAATCGCATAATTTATTTTGCCGTTGACGTTTGTTGTTGCTGTTGCGAGCAGAACTCTAGGCTTGGCCTGAAGAAGATGGCAGAAAATTAGCCACCGAAAATTCGCCTGTAATTGACTGTTACAAACTTTATTGTTTTGCGTATCCTTATTGTGAGTACAGAGCGGGATATCATAAAATGTCTCTTGATGCACTGCCTAGATGGATGTAATGGGTATAAAAGTTCAAAACATAGGTAATGGGCACCCCACAATCAAGCATTAGTTGTGAGACTTGGAAAGCTTGCAGGAATCACGAACTTTGCGAACTGGCAAATTCATTTCTTAACTTAGTCATTTGTTTAGGAAGAAACTTCAACGGGATTAACGTTACCCCTTTGCTTATTATAATGAAAATTCAATCAAGACTGGAATGAGGGATAGATGCTCGAAACATGATCACCTAGTAAGGACAGTAGTAGAAAATGGATCTGTCCTACTTTCCACAAAGTTTAGTGAGTTTCTTGATAAATTAGGAAACAAAAAAAGATTTAGCCTGTTTTTCTCTCTCATCATTTGCTCCACAATGTTCCTGTGAGCAAAACAATCTTGATTTCTAGGGGCTTTTGATTTGTAGGACTACAGGCAAACCACGAGGAGGCAAACACATGCATTGTTCTGCACTGTCTCCATTCTGATGCTGATAGCATAGTTGTCGCAGCACGTGATGCAGATGTACTGCTGGTACTGGTATAGTTATTACTAAGGCTGCACCGAAACTGATACTGGATCGGATGAAGATATTAGTGGTATCGGATAGGTATCGGCAACTTAATATCGATAACTCAGGAACCGTTTGAGATTAAGACACGTGGTTCGCGGTGTTTTGCTTCGGAAATCACCGAGTATCTTCCTAGTTATGTTTTAACAGTGGGTTACTATTTAAAATTTTTTTATTTTAATAATTATTGGACTTTTGCAGAAAACAACACCTTTGACAACAAATTGGGGAGACAATTTAGAATATCGGTATCGGTACAGGTATCAGCAAAATTTTTAAAACCGGATCGGTATGGGTATCGCATCGGTAAAGTTGGTAGCCTTAGTTATTACACAAAATTAGATGTATGAAGCTGCGGTTGAGAGCATGAACATCAAAACAAAAAAAAATATGATCCTGTGCATGAAAGCAGGCAAAAGCTTTCATTTACAGATCTTGTCTTCAATACTTTCCTCCCATTCCTTCCATTAACAGGATGCGATACTGTTTCCTATATTGCAGGGTTTAGTAAGAAGACAGCATGAGAAATGTTTAAAACTGATAATGACCTTCTACAGCATCTCAGTATAGCTGAACTTAAACAAGAATCAGCAAAGAAGGCAGAAAAATGTATAAGTAAGTTTTCTGGCATACAACAGGCAAGCAGCTGTGATGAAGCCAGAGTTGCGTTTCAGCAACTTTAGGCAAAATCCAAAAAAAAAAAAAAAAAAAAGTTTTCACTGAAAATTCTAAATTTGGTCTATGTAGTGCCATTTAACAGTGAGTTGCTCATGAATAAGAAATGTGTTCACATTTACTGAGGCTATCACCTATTATTGTAAAGAGAGAGGAGCGGATTGGAATGCGGAAACATTACCCTAATGCTAGCATTATAGAGCATTAAATACAAGATAAATAAAAATATCCATGTTGAAGCCTACTAGTTTAACAATTCCCGCCGTTGACTCGATAACTTTCCACCAACCAATGTGTGTGTTCGAAGAGACAACAGAAGGTAGTTCTCACATGGCGACTGGCCAGTGCTAATCCTGATCTTTAAACACCAACCAACAATGAATCGTCCACAAATGGCACAATGCTGCACTGTATGGTTAACCCCACCCACTCCAGATAGGGAGCCCTTCTGAAAGTCCCATCCCATGAGGACAAAGGTTAGTAACGCAATTTGATCTTCCATGCTCTTGGCTCAGAGACCAAGCTCTGAAAAACTCAGCAGTGCTTTGCTTACTTCGCTCATGAACCCTTGTGAAGCTCGATTAGTTTGTTATCGACAATATGACTTACCAGAATTATTTTCGCTCTTCATTATGTTCCTAATGGCTTCTTCAATTAAATGTTCACCGTTTGGAACATTTGCAGCTGGCAGTTCAGAGGGCATATTTGTTGTGTGTTCAGCTACAGACGAATTGTTAGGTTCTGTTACAGCTGCGACTTGCACCACTGGAAAGACATTTGGTGATACAGAGGATGGTGACGGTGACGGTGACAGAGTTGAAGGCCTTAGTGTCGGTAATGGCTTTGGTGGCCTAGATGATGGAGATGATGATAGGGTTCGCAATTCTGGTGGATGAGCAGGCATTACAGCACCTGGTACCATGGTTGCTACAGTAAGTGAGGGAAATTGGATTATTTATCTAATGTGAAAACTCGCAGTAAGTTTCAAAACTAATATATTTAACTCTGATAAAGTATTGGGGGTGGGGGCTAAAGCTCCTAATTTTGTCCTAAGGTTTTGTTTGTCATTTTTCTCTTTTTAACACCGTTTTTGATAGTTGTTTCGCATCTCATTTACTGATGAACTTTTGCGAGGGGGGGGGGGAGGAAGAAAGAGACACCCTGCCCTCCAAGCATCCAGTCATCTTCAAAAATTTAAAACATAAAAATATACACTACGACTTACACTAAAAATAATCAAAAGTAGCATTAAGCATAGATCTGTTGCCTCATAGTTGAGGGATGAACTGTCCCCATAAAGCGTCAAAATACTAGGGGCACCTAGTTGATTTTGGTTTCTATTGCCCACCAGCCTCGCAGCCCAGTGCACACTCTTCCTTATAAAAGAATTACAAGCGAACGTATGTCATCTTTCATTCCTCTACAGTGCCCAAGTGGTGACACGGAGGGGAGGTAGGATGGGCTTAAGGTAATGTATATTTTCGGTTAGGCAATACAAACAAAAATCAAACAGGTGACCCTGGTAGTTTGACATTTCTATATGCCGATGACGATATACATTACCTGGAATTTTAGTAATCTAGCAGGCCTCGTCAAAGCGGTGGGGGGCACCACCTGACAGGTACCCTAGGGTTGTGGGCTGGCTCCCCAAAAAATCGAAACTTTGCAAAGCAATACAAAGGTTTCAGGAAGCAGGAGACAGGCATTTTCTTAAGGGGTTTTATCAAAGAATCCGCCGGGCAGCCATGAATGGTCCAAGGGAGTCAAGTCCATCGGTCTGAGAAGACATGTCTCAAAATTAATGAGACGTGAAGACAGTAGTACTTCTCCAAGACGCCGCTTCGAGGATGTCAGAGATGGGGACGTTACTGTGGAAGGCCCAGGATGCAAAATGGCTCCAAGTTCATGGGCGGTGACTCGAATGGCGCTGTTGGTGCAGCTGATGTACAGAGATTCAAAGGTGTTAAGGATAACAGTATTGAACAAGATAGCGATCATGCGGGCGGAAGTCTCACCGAAGAGGTTGGCGAAGAGGAGAAAAAGTTGGGAACGACCCTTACGAAGGGTTTCAGTCATCTTCAAATAGAAGCGAAGGGCTCGCATAGAACACAGCTGATGTTTTGGTTTAACTCCCAGAATGTTGGAGAGCACCGGAATGATAAAAGGCAGGGAACGCTCGTACGGCTTCTGGATTTTTGCACGAAACGAAGCTCGTGGAGTAAGGGTAACTTCCTTGAAGCCTGCTAGGAAGAAGCAGTCTGCGAGTGCAGATGATAAGGCTTGAACTTCGCGACAGCGTAGGCTGGCAGCGAGCGTTAGCAAAACACCGTCTTTCGGGTCAGATGGCTGAGGTGGCATGAAGCGAGCGGTTCATATGGAGCAGTGATCAGCGAGTTGAGAACTACAGAAAGATCCCGATCAGGAAAACAGCCTTCGCGTGACTGGTCGCTCGATTTCAAAGGATTCGACCAAGGCAGAAATGCGAAAGTCGTCTAAGTGATACAAGAGCTTCATGTGGCTTTGAAAACAGAATTAAGGGCGGAGCGGTAGACATGAATGGTGGAGCCCGTTAGACCCTCCTTGATGAGGTCGTTGAGGAAGATCAAGAATTCGAGAAAGGGGGATTGGCTGCATTAACTTGCCGTGAAGTTAATACACCAACCAGATACACCAACAAAACCATCGGCGCCGATGACTGTCGTAGATTTAATTGGTGGAAGACCAGACAGCTGCAGAAGCGATGCGGGAGGCCTGTTCTTCAGAAATGCCTGCTGTCGTGAGCAGGATGATGACAGTAGCCACCCGTGTAACTTCAAAGACAGGTGGTGAGGATGGAACTTGGTTCCGCGGCGCTAGAAGAGGAGGTCCAGAGCGTCTGGAAGATGACAAGGAGGTCTATAAGCTGGGAGAATCAGGAGGCTGCTGCCAATTCAGCGGAATTGGTAGGAACTGGCCGGGAGACAGCGCAATCTTGCAAAGGATGAGAGGAAGGAGCTTGAATGAAGGGAAGAGATAGACGTAGAGGTGGTCCCAAACTGGGGAAGTCTGGCATTGTGCCTCTTGGTGATGAGGTCGGCCATGGGAGTCCCCCAGATATTGAATAGATACTCACCGGTGGACAGGGTGTGGCAAAACAAACAGTGATTACGTTGCGATTTCCCAGAAAGTGGAGAAGCAGGATGGTCGTGCCGAGAGCGATGTAAGGCGAAAGATCTCCAACGTGAGGTTGTGGAGGCTGCAAGACCTTTTCCCGCCTTTGTTTCGGCGATAGGCGATGGCTGTTGTGTTGTCGGCATGAGCTTGAACCACTTTCCGCATGATGAGGTTGCGAAAGTGATGAAGGGCGTAGTGAACTACCCAGAGCTCGAGAATGTTGATGTGGTCTGAGTTTGTGGGGCAGCCAGGAGCTGGAGACTTGGTGGTGAGCAATGTGCGCACCCCCCCACCAACCTAGAAGGGAGGCATCCGTTAGCAAATGCAGATCCGGGGAAGGCTCGTGTAAGGTATGACCAGGACAGTGTCTGAACATCCGTCCACCAGAGAACAGCAGTAGAGAGAAATGCCTTGGGGACTACTCGAGCCTTCGAGACATTGCATGAGAGTCGAAGGGGTCGGCTGTCCCATTTGTCTATGCAAAAGTGGTGGAAGGGCCTGGTCATCCATCTGCCCTAGGTACAAGACTTGCCAGTGAGTCTAAAGTTCCAAAGAGGGAGTGAGGTCCTTGAAAGTGTAAGACGAAAGACGAAGGAAGCTCTTGATCGTTGTTAGCAGGTTGATGATTCTGTCCGGCGAAGGCATAACGGTTGTGGATTGAAGGTCGAAGAAAATGCTGAGGAAGAAGAAAGCCTGAGAAGAAATGAGACAGGACTTTGAGGGATTGATTCCGAAGCTCAATTGCTGACGGCGGTGCAGAGTGATGTCCCAGTTGCAAACGAGCGAAGAGGGGATTTGTTGCGACAGAAGCCAGTCGTCGAGGTACGCACTTGCTTGAATTTGGTGCTGATAGAGAGCCGCCAAGACGGGTTTGAGAACAGCCGTGAAGATTCTTGGTGCTGCATTGAGACTGAATGGGAGGCAGAGGAATTCGGAAACTGCGCCGTTGTAGATGAAACGAAAGACGTGACGAAGAGACACATAAAGCGGGATGCGTAGATATGTCTTTTTGACATCAATGCAAACTGTCCAGTCTCCCTTGCGAGGAGAATGATGAATGAAGTCGAGGGTATCCATCTTGGAGGGTATCTTCCGAAGCGAAAGCCGAACGGCGCTTGGCGGCATTCTGACGGGACTTGACTTGAATCTCGAGTCGAGAGTGGACTACTTTGGCCTTGCAGAGTTCGGCTTGAAGTGAACGAAAATCCGGAGGCGCGACCTGACTGCTGGGGACAGGTGACTTTGTAGTTGTATCCAGCGTGGCGCATTCGGTAGCCTAAGGGCGTGTAGGCGATGGGCATTGCGAACGCGAATCACCCAACGAAGGGTAGTTTGTGGGCGAACAATGGCAGGCTGCCAGTGGCCGGGGGAATCAAGGGGGGCCATGGCACCCCCCCCCCGCCCAGCTGGGGGGGGGGGTGTCGCCATTTCCTTATCAGAAAATTTAATGCAAATGTGCAAGGGTCTCAGTCGCAGCTATACGGCCATGTTTGACACCTTATTTTAAAAAAATAAACGAATAAGTACATCTTGAACACACCATCGTAATTTTTTCGCGTTTCTGTGATCTGTTGTTCTGTAACAATAAAAATTTTGTGTCAGCGCCCGTATAAATTGCGTAAACGTAACGCAGCACTGCTAGCCGGTGCACTTTCCAGCCACAATAATAGCCTACAGACCACGCAACTCACCGGGAATCCCAAAAATGCAACATTGCTGCGTGCCATACATGTTATTATTTTTTTTTTTATTTGAACCCCTGTTCGATGTGTACATCTAAAATCTGTTCAATGTTAATTTGGGACATTGACTACACGTACGCTATCTTTTAAATTTTATTTTCCACATGGAAAAAAAAAAGGGATTGCTACAGTAATATGTGTCCTTCACCTCGCATACCAAAAGTTAGTAGCTTGTCATAAGAGGCGTTTATACAACTTGCCTTTGAATTCTTGCCGACGCAATGAAAATAGTCAATAATGCGAGTTCAGAAGCGACTGGGAAAAGTGTTACGTTAGGAGGAATTCTATATCTTATTGTCATAGATTATCCGACAGCAAGCCTTTACTCAAACGATGTCAGATTTAGCTCATGCAGGTAGCGTTTTTACCATGGCAGCAACGCCTTTGCCATCGCGATTAAATTCTAGCTGCGAGAATGCAAAGGCAAGTCATTGCGCATCCACATTAGGGGGCATTTATGCAACGGCTTGCCTTTGCAGTTTCGCAGCTACACATTATAAATCATCAGAAATTCCTACAATGGCGGCCGTTTTAGCTCTGCCGACTCGCAATGAAAACAGTCAATAATGCGAATTCGATCTAACAGCGAGAATGCAACGGCGAGTCGTTACATAAACGCGCCCTTATGGAACAAGACTTTCTTGCTCGTCGAACGCTATTTGCTAGTCTATCGTTATTTGCTTGCCATGAGTTCCCAGCTATAAATACAAACTAGGATAAGAAACAAAGTACAACGATTTTACAGATTGCTACAACATTGTCAGTTCTAGCTATTTCAAAAATACGCCTCTTCTTGTACGAAAAAGAGGTTCTAGAGCTGATCAAACGAAGATAGAAAACATAGCATCTCTCAGCCAGAATTCAAAATCCAGCATGGTGCCCGTTTTGCGTTTGTCGACTCAAAAACAAACCACCGAATGCCAGCATTCAAAAATCAGCTCGCCAATTTGTTATACTGCAGTAGGAATAGTTTTTAGGTGTCATAAATTAGCGCCCTCATGCTACGTGCAGCATACTTCGTATCGCGAGCCACAAGGAGACCTTCTTCGTCTGCATCATTGGCTTGGATACTAGGTATAAACAGCTCGAAAGCCACAGCCCGCAAGCTCCGTTATGGGTGAAAAGCTAACAGTTATTTTAGTATTAACTAAGTAAAAGTTCATATGATGCGAGTCGTTACGTAAAGGCCAAATCAGACTGGCTACTCGCGGCTGCATCACGATACGGGATGGTGTAAAAAAGAAGTCAAAATCAATCGATATATGCAACGCCAACCACACAATTACAGCACTTATAACGTTGTAGGCTTTGCACGAAAGTTTCTGCTAGTTAGGGCTTAAGGGCTCGTTTATAGTAATATTCAGTTGTAATAGTAATAATGCTAACTGGAGTAGCTTGTAAATTAATTAGATGGTAAATACGATAGATAAGCAAACAGCTTTCGGCAATCGAGAAGATCTTGTTGCATAAATGTGCCCTTAGAATTTTTAGTGTCAAGACTACGATAGTTTGGGTTTTGTGATTGTCGGTTCGAACAGGGGCATTTAACTATTGCAATTTTTTTTTTAATTCAACAACGATTTCGACATTTCTTCTTCTGATGTCAGAGGTTTGAATTTGATTTTTTTAAATTTTTTTTTAGCAGTTTGAGAGAGTGAGTGGTAGAATGGATTGGCTATTGAAATAATTTTTTGATTTTTGTTGAAATCCATCCCAAAATTAAAGTTAACTCAGCCTCTTGAAAATAATTTATTTATTTATTTTTCTTTAAATAATAAATAAATAGGAGAACAAATTATGTTCTTTTGTTTAAATCAAGGTACTAGAAAATATTTTTCTTGATTGTTTTAGAATGCTCTGGAACGGATGAAAAACTCCAAAATACCAGTATTACCTGGTTGATTTTGGTTCCTGTTGAAAATACACATTACCTTTTTATAGCATTCACCTTCTCAAAATGCTGCTCACTGCTCAACCTAGAGAAATTAAATCGAAGATGTCCTTCCGGATCGCTACGCGGAGCCTCCCTCATATAAAAGCCGAAGCGGAGCGGTAATGCTCACCTTTTCAAACCTCTATTGTGCCCAAAAGGCGACGAGTGGAGGGAGCCGGGCCAAGGTAATGTATATTTTCAACAGGCAATAGAAACCAAAATCAACCAGGGAATACTGGCATTTTGGAGTTTCTAGTTGCCTTGAAAATATCCATTACCTTTTTTATAGCAATCCCATAGACTTTGTCAAGGCGGTGGGCACCATTTGATTCAAGTTCCCTCAGGTAGCGACCGGTTTCCTTCACAGAAAGTCAGTGTGTATAAAGGGTTAAAGCATACGTCGGGCGGCAACAAATGGCCCGATCCGGTAAAGTCTCTCAGCTTGATGGGACATATCCCTGAAATAGTGGGACGTGAAGACCGTGGGATGCCTCCAAGAGGCCGCTTCCATTATGTCAATGATGGGAATGTTACTGTAATGAGCCCAGGACGCGGAAATTGCACGAAGTTCGTAGCCCGTTACTCTGGTACCTTCAGAGACGCAGTTGATGTCATGTGCTTCGTAGGCTTGGAAGATAACACTTTTACGTCAGGTGGCAACCATGCGTGTTGAAGTCGTTCCGACCCTGTTACTAAAGGGGAGAAATACTTGGGAGCGTCCTCGGCAGATAGGTTTGGAGGCCTTCAGATGGAAACGAATCGCCCGGACCGGGCAGAGAGCCCGTTCCTCTTCGTTACCTAGGATGGTGGATAGGGAAGGAATGATAAAGGGGCGAGTTCATTCATTGGGTTTCTAAGTCTTAGCACGGAACGATGCTCTTGGAGTCAGCGTTACATCAGCGTAGTCAGGTAGGAAGAAGCTATCTTTTTCCGTGGCAGAAAGGGCCTATAATTCGCTGCATCGGAGGCAGGCGGCTAAAGCCACTAGGAACACAGTCTTCCTTGTAAGGTGGCTGAGTCTGGATGAGCTCATGGGTTCGTAGGGCGGAGCCATGAGTGCTGTAAGGACGATGGACAGGTCTCCATCGGGAAATTGCCTTGTAATGCATGGTCGGTCCAAGTAGAAAGAATGAATTAAAGACAAACTCCTGTCATCTTTGAGAAGGTTCATGTTACCGGCCGCTTTGAAGACAGCGTTCAGGGCGGAACGGTACACTAAGATTGTGGAGCCCCTGAGACCACTTTTGAACAGAGTTGTGAGGAACCGGAGAAGGTCTTGCATAGGGGGCTAGATCGGATCAACCTGTTCCGTGATACACCAATGAAGCCATCGTTTCCAGGGACTGTCATAAATCTTGTTGGTAGAGGATTGGATGGCTCATGATGCAATGCGAGCGGCCTCATCCTCAAAAATGACAGATGCTCGGAGGAGCTGGGTGATAGTAGCCACCCGTGAAGTCGTAAAGCTAGGCGGTTCGGGTGGAGGACCGTTCTTCCGTGTTGGGACAAGAGGTCCGGACGGCTCGGCAGGCGGCGAGGAGAGTCGACAAGGAGGCTGAGCAGCAGTGGAAACCAGGTTGCTACAGGCCAATTCGTTGCTATTAAGGGGATTCGTCCTTGTGAGCTGGCGATTTTGCGTAGAACAAGAGGAAGGAGGCGAGGGGGGGGGGGGAGGCATACGCGTAGAGGTGATCCCAATTCAGGGTTAACGCATCCACTGTCCAGGCATGAGGATCCGGGAAGGGGCTGACTAATAGGGGAAGTCTGGCATTGTACTTCGTGGCGAAGAGGCCGACCATCGGGTGATCCCAAAGATGGAACAGAATGGAGCAAATGGTTGAACGTAACGTCCATTCGCTGAAGGGCAGTTCCCGACGAGAGAGGGAATCGGCAATTACGTTCAGCGACTCCGGAATGTGAAGTGGTAGGAGGCAGACACGGAGTTTAATGCATAGTTGAAAAATTTGAGAGGTGACTTGATGGAAGGATAGGGAGTGCGTTCTGCCTCCCTTCTGTAGGTTTACAACAGCAGTGGTAGGCTATTGTCTATGTAGACTTGTACTGTTTGTCCTGCTATGTGGTCTTGAAAATGTTGAAGTCAGAGAAGGACTGCCAATAGTTCCAGGTGATTGATGTCGAACGTCGTTCCAGTTGGCCAATTGACAGAGATGGTTAGGTTGTCGATGTGGGCTCCCCAACCTGTTTGGGATGCGTCCGTGAAAAGAAGGACTTGTGGGACAGGCTCGTGAAAGGGAACTGTAGCTGTCAGGTTGAGGACGTCCATCCACCATTTCAAGACATTGGTGGGAAAGGAGGGACCGAGAGGTTGAGATGGCAGAGTTAGTGCTAGTTGCGGATTGCCCCAATGGGCGGAACGGTAATGATGTAACGGTCGTGCCATTCACATGCCGTAAGGAACGAGGTCTGCGAAGGAGTCGACGATTCCGATGGTGGAGGCGAGATCTCGGAAAGTGTGCAGAGGTGTGTGTAGGAAGGTTCTGGTGGAACGTAAGTGATTTTCACGGCGTTCCGGGGATGGCATGACTGTCGATTGTTTGAGGTCGAAGAATACTCCTAGGAACACGAAAGATTGGGCGGGCTGGAGACGAGACTTCGAACGGTTTATGCCCAGACCCAGGCGATGAAAAAGAGACACAACGTCGTGTAAATTGCTGGAGAGTGTTGACTGGTTGGGATGGGGTAGGAGACAGTCGACGAGGAAGGCATGTATGCATGAAGCAGAATGTGAAGGTATGCGTCCGCAAATTCTAGTGACACTGTCCAATCGTTAGGTTGTAATGAATCTCGGATGGAAGAGACTGTTTCCATTTGAAAGTGTGGACTGAGGATGAGCTGATTTAGTAGTTTAAATTGAAAATGAGGCGCGTTCCGCCTGATTTCTTGCTGCACAGAAAGATGCTGCTGTAGAAGCCTGTGGTGAATGGGGGTAACACAACACGAATTGCTTTCTTTCCAAGGAGGGTCGTTATTTCTGTTCAGAGCAGAACGGGAGCTGGTGCTTCCAGTTCCCAGGGTTGGTCCTGCACAGGAGGCTTCTGTATGAACTTCGGCTTGAAGCCATTTAAAATAATTGAAAGAATCATTGGATCGGAGGTTACCTTCTGCCAAGCTTTAACATGGAACCGAAGACGTCCCCCTACTTCTTGCGGGGGAAGGGGAATGTCAGTAATTGTCGCGTCCCGTGTTGCAGGAACGAGAGGAGGAACGTTGTCGTCTGTCAGGGGTGGAGGGGTGGCCCAGGGAATGACCACGTCCGCGTCCCTGGGATCGGGATGGAAAGGGCGATTCGGAACGTGGTACCGGAGGCGGAGCAGGGTCTGGTGTTTTTGCGGCCTTCCAATTGTCCTTAGGTTGACCAGGCTTGGAAGACGGAACAGAACGTTGTTGGCGATTCTGGCTTGCGGGAGATGTCGAGGTGAGAGGCTACTTTAGGAATGAATCCGCGGAATAGGGATTCTGATTCTTGAATGGGCTGATTCCAAAGAAGATGAAGAGTGGAATCGTGGAGATTTGGTGCTGTGTTCAGAGCTATTTCTTGTAAAAGGAGCATGGAGTTGAGTGCGCGCGTGAACCAATTCATGGCATGGTAAGTGGCAAAGCAGCTCTTCCTAAAGACTTGATTGGTGAGGAACGCTAGTGGAGGAGGATCAGGAGGAGGATCGGTGTAGAGTCTTTCACACAGTGCATTGGCTGCAGTGCTAAGGACGGCCGCTTGGGACGCGGCACGAAGACCAAGGCGGAGGATGCGGTTATTATCACGTAGGATGAAAACAGGAACCGCAGCTCGTCGAGGAAGATAGAGAGCGGAGTCGAAATCCAGCTTGGTATCAGCAGTGAGGAATTCCGACTGAGGATAAGTGTCAACATTTCTTGGATTGGTCGTTCCTTCTCCGATGGGACGGAAGAAGGAATTTTCGCGGCCCGGACGAGGTGGAGGTGGATCCTTATCGAACCAGATAGGCGTTCCGTTACCGAGGAGGACACTGCCGGTTCTGAGTAGTGTTGTGAGGAGCGTTGTTGATTGTCCTAGTAACGGTGGTTGGTGTGGGAGTTGGTCATGCAGACCAAAGCCAAAACCAGTTGCAAGGCCTCGGTTCTTGGAGACTGGATCGGAGGTGGAGGATGGATTGTATAGGAAGCAGTCCGGAATGATCCCTTCAACCGTTTTCAATAACTCTGGAAGTGGGATCTCAGAGGGATCAGGGTACCCCTGGAACGGAGGGTCAGGTTGATCTGAAAAGGATGGGTCTGGCGAGTAATAAATATCAAGGTCGTTGGCCGCAGGAGGAACAGGCGGAGTTGGACGTGGAGGTGAATTATCCGGAACGGTAGAGGGACAAGCGTCCTCAATGGAAGGTCGATGGCGTTTAGGGACGGAAGCAAGCCATAATGAAGTATAGTCTGAGACTGGTGCTTTTCGCTTAAAAAATTGGAGGGAAGAGTCCATAAGAGTATGCACCTGGGATGAGGCGAGTGGCTCGTCGGTCCGCTGAGTGGCGGAACATCCAGTTCCCGAAGGTTGAGAGGAATGCGAAGACAAGTCCAGAGGAGTGAGTTGCGGTCCTATAGAGGAGACCAATTTTGCAGCAACTTTCCGGGCTTTGAGTTGCAGTTTAAGGCAAGCATACCGTTCCTTCATTCGAGAGAGTTCCTCGTTAGGGAACGTAGGTCCCGTACCGGCGGAGGTTGGCTACAGGTAATCGGAGATGTAGCAGCAGTATCGCAGGGTGCTGTAAGAGACGGCTCGGAAAGAAAGGGATTCGGAGGTGGAAGCGATTGTTTCAAAGAGTCCTGAGTCCTGTTCCGTTGTTGGTTCAAGAATTTCAACATTGTATGCAACCGGCAGAGCCTGTGTTGGAGATGCGGAACGAGGAGTACGGGATGAGGAACTATCCTTTGGCGTTCCTTTAGCTCGCGACATAGGAACGGCGTTACCAAAGAATGCGAAACGTAGAACGAAGAACGCAGCGGGAACGAAGTGAACAGCTCGGTGGCTAGAGAAGAAAAGGTGATCATACCGCGCCGGCTGTTATATGATGGAGGCTGCGCAGAAACCTGCGCAGTAGGTAGCGAACCGGAAGGACATCTTCTATTTAATTTCTCTAGACTGAACAGCATTTTGAGAAGGAGAATGCTATAAAAAGGTAAAGGATATTTTCAAGGCAACTAGAAAGCATGAATGTGAAGAAAGCACAGTTGTGTGAAAATGCAGAACAGCCTGATTAAATAAATATCAGTGTAAATTTGGCAAAAAAGGAAAACGTGGGGGAAAAAGCCAAACAGCGAAAATCCTGCACTGGAAACATAACACAGAAATTCGAAAAAAGCCAGACCCGGCAATCTTTATTGCCCTTACGTTTCGTGGGAGTGGCACAACCCGAATCCAAACAGGCAGTCAAATCCTCCCTTGGATCACAGACATAACGCCTTTATCGATATGACCACTCCTCTATTGAAGATGATGGGTTCAGTGAGTTAACTAACTGCCAGTGGAGGAGTGGGCATGTAATAAAGGTGTTATGGCAGTGATCTGGGGATGGATTGTGCTGCCACTTGGAATCTAATGGGGCAAGGTGGCCTGATGGTTAGCATTACCGTCTCATGTGCCAGAGGTCCTGGGTTCGAATCCGATCTCGGCCACCCCTGGCATTTTCGGGAAGAGAAGGGCCACGTAATGTCTCGTGCTCATGTCGATTGTAGCATGTAAAAGAACCTAGGAATTTCCGATGGGATTTATCTAGCAAAATTATCCCTTTAGCTTCTGGCAACATGGCTTCAGCACGTAAGTGTGCAAAGTTGGCTTACAAGCAGTCAGTTTTTTTCTAGTGTATTATTTTCGCGGTTTGGTTTGTTTTCCTCTTTCCTTAACTAAACTCAAATGTTATCAGAAAACCTAATAGAATGGCTAAGTCTGTATTGATCATTGGTGACTGGTCAAGTTTATGATTAGGTCTAAACATGATTTTTTGTTTTTTTGCATTTTTTTCCTTTGCCTCGGGGGGGGGGGGTCGAAGTTTACAGTGGGATGCCATTTTCGAGCTAGTCTTACCGAGAAAATGAAGCCACCACGCCACTGCACACCACAGAAAGGATGGGGAGAATCCTGGCAGAACAGTGAAAGAATGTCCACTGAAACTGGAGAGTGCGAAGGCTGCGGGGTAGTAACCCGAGCCGAGGCTTCCTTTGGTGTGCCTGGCACGAGGCATGATTACGAAGAACCACGGCCCTGCAGTAGCTCAGACTACGGCAACCACCCAGGAGTAACGAACAGCACGTCCGATTAGTTCGGACCGTAGAGACGAAAACATGACATACGTTCTCCCACAACGTTTTATATAGGATGGGTGCGCAGTGGCATGCACACTGGGCTGTGTAGCTGGCATGCTCAACTCTAGATTAACAGTATTGGCGGAGGAGAATGCTAAAATTCCAAGTAATGGATATTTTCTTCTTCATATAGAAAGTAAGATATAGAGCATATTTTATGTTGTTCCCTTTCCCCTACAACAAAAAGTCTCTACTGGAAAAGTGGGACTCAGTTGGAAATAAGACGGAACTCCAAACACGGTGGTAAAAAGAAACTGCTAAAAAAAATAGTTTAGGATTTTCAGATAAAATCTGGATCTAGTCAGAAACTCCAGCAGTTACTCTTTCCCTTCCTGAGAAAGCAACGCACAAGACAAAGACCCACGTCTGATACTAATTTCTGACTTGAATGCAAGTCTATATTTTATGACTTAATCTTTTAAAGATGACTAAAAGTGATTAGCGAGTCAAGAGGCAAAAATACAGGTTTCATACAGGTAAATCTGGCATTGTACCTTGGGTTTAAACAACGAAAAACTCTCAGGCCCGTATTAATAATGGGATCTTGGATCAACAGATTGGTATTAATAATGGGAATCCAAGCCGAGACTCAAAATTTGCGTGTGAGCGATTAGCAAGAAATTCTAAGCCTGGTCAGCAGTAGGTATTGGGCGTGCTTTGGAAAGCTTCACTGCAAAACCATGTCTTAAACAAGTAACCAAGACATGTAAAAGGCAGAAACTAACTGTTGGTAATAAAGTTAATTCAAATTGAAGGGTCAAATTTTCCCTTCCCACAACTTTGCCTAGCAATGACGAACAACCCTAACCCTGTTTAATCCAGTGTATGTTTTATGAAACGCAATAACTAAGTTTCTAAAAAACGCCAAAACAGTAAACAAACATTACACAAATAATTTCTTTTCTTCCGTGTATATTTTTTTTGCAGCTATTTTTTACTGTTTAAAACGTAGTTTTATCGTTAGGGACTTGTTAGTTAAATTATCAAACCAAGCGAGTGTATCTGCAATAATGATATCGAATTTACGCACATTTTAAGCCCAACCACAAGTCCGTGAGACCTCTGTGAGCCGAGCTATTCGAAAAAACAACACCCACTACCCCCCCCCCCCCCACCACCACACACACAAACACACAACCTCTGGTTCAGTCTGCCAACCGTAAGGTAATAAAAAAAAATAACAGTGTACATCAACACTTCAGGTATATGGTGTCCCGCCAAATTTTGACTGTTTGCATATCTGGTCACCTTTAAAAAGAGTGGCAATGATAAGAGGGAGCTGGGGCAAAGACACATCCGCCCTCTTAAACTTTTTGCAAATCGCACTCCGCACATCCTACATTATTGCCTTGCAGTTCAGGTTAGTCCATCCTTTTTTTTTCAGCTGACCCGGCCGCTGAGTATTGTTTCCTGGCTACAGAAATCCGTTTGAAAGTCTGCGCGGCCCGCAGTGGCTGTGTGTGCGTCGTGGGGGGAGGGAGGGGGGTAGAGAACATCATCGACTAAAAGAAAGCCAAAGAGCACTAACAAACGTCGAAGAGCAACTTTTTCAATAAAAGATAAAAAGCCATTAGACTGCAGCTACAACGTTATTACAGAACAATCGTGTAGAAGGAAATGATTAGCTAAAGAATTATTAGCTGAAGAGTATCAACAATGCAAAAACAAATAACAGACTATTGTAGCCGATGGGCCATTCACTCGTAAAGCTGCCTTCAGTTTCAGTGTAGATCGCCGAAACACATCAGGGTTCACACAATATCGCATGCAAAATATTCAAGGACTTTTTTTCAAAACCAATATAATTTTTCAAGGACTTTTCGCAGAACCTTTCTTAATAACAAACTTGCCAAACAACTTACTGGTATTAGTAAACACTTAAATTGTAATGTTTTATTAGTACTAATGATGGATACAAAAGAAGAGAAAACAAATCCGATGGAAAAACAAGGGGGAAGACGAGGGTAAAAAAGCCTTTGAAAAAAAAATTGCCTTTTTTTCTATGTTGTTGCTGTTGTTATAGGTTGGTTTCAGTTGACTTGGCTCGAACTTCACCAGGCAGTTTGGAGTTTCAGCAGGTACGCTTATATATCCTTTGGATTTTTCTCCTAGCTCCCCCTCCCTAGAATCGTAATAGCTTAGTAAACTACTGATGAAAACGCATGGAAGAACAAATAAGCGCAAGAACATTTTTCGCAAGTTATTTAAAATAAACGTCAAGATATGTCTTTACCTTGCTCAAAGCAAGGGCATTTCTAGACACATGCTAATATGTCGCGCCAAGTTAGGCAACAATCATCACAACATCACATCAATTCAATTGTCGAGGTTGTAAATCATTGCAGCGCGGCGCCATAGCGTCAGTGTCTTATATCTTGAAGCATAGTTGGGCACATTTCAGGTTCCTGAGGAAAAATAATAATGCGGTAAAGCTTAAATTGTGTTAAGCTTAAATCAAGAGTAATGACCCACCTGACAAAAATTAACTCGTGCTGCTTTCAATGCAAAATCTGACCCTCAATAACGTTGAAAATGTGTAAATAGCTAGCTAGGCAACTAGCTAATTCTAGTCCACTCATCCCCATGTTAATTTCCATAGTGTGATTATTCATCGATACCGAGATAACGGAAAGGCTCCAGCTATGAAATTGGACGAATGGCTACAGTATGATACGAACTGCGTACCTTTAATGGTTTGGAGCCTAGGGGTGTAACGAGGATTGCGTGGGATGGCGCGTAAGTACGAAAATATTGTTATAACCATTGTTAGTATTGTCGGCATCGTCTCTCATTGGACAGCCAAAGTTCGGACAATGACAACGTGTATACTGACGTGCGTGCCTAGACACACACTAGTGTAGCACGATGAATCTAAACAACGTTGTCAAACAAATTGTATTCACGTCCAATTCACGAAAAATAAACCATCTCTAAAAACAAAGCAAAATGAACAAAGCCAAAACTGGTGAAGAGGCCACCAAGTTGAGAGTGGTTCGGCCCTTTAAAGGAGTGATAATATCAGCACACCAAAACTAACAAAATAAAACAAATTACAACAAAATTAAAACCAAACCAAAAACCTATAAAGAGGTGACCATTTGAGAATGGTTCGACCTATAGGCAAAAGGTAGTAGCAAATTGTTGAAAACCAATTTCTTGTTGACATCTGCACGGTAGCGGAGTTGAGTCTACTACACAATTTAAAAGAAAAAGACTGATATCATCAAAAACCAAAACTGGTAAAAGGAGCCGCCAAGTTCCGAATGGTTCGGCTATTCAAAGGAGTGATATCAACACACCAAAACATTCGCCCAATTAATCACACCGAATAATACTTTGGACATTAAATGAAAACTTGAACATTGCTACCAAAATTAGCAATGTTCTAGTTTTCATTTAACCTTCGAACTATTAAGCGGTGCAATTAACTTGGCGAATGTTTTGGTGTGTTGATATCACTGCTTTGAAGGGCCGAACCATTCGGAACTTGGCGGCCCCTTTTACCAGTTTTGGTTTTTGATATGTTTAAAATTACGACAAAAATATTAAATTCAAATTCAAGGACGTTCAAAGACGTGGTTAGCAATTTCAAGGAACTGAAGGCCTTGGCTTTTTTCTTAACAAATTCAAGCGTTTTCAAGGCTTCACGCACCTTATGCGAACCCTGATACGTTGGCAAGTTTAACTACTAAGGTTCGTTTTTCGCAAGGGTTTTCAGCCAAAGTCCAGCTTAGCAAAGTTCAGCTTTGGATTTCATTATTAATACCAATCTGAGCCTGAGGTCGAACTAAAGCTTACCAAAGCTCGTGCTCGTACTTGTGTTAAGTTGTCATTATTAATACCAGACACCCAATCAATGTCTGAGGTCGACTTCTGACTTTGCCCTTACTTATCAAAGCACGAGCTCTGACTTAGATTTAAGTTTTCATTATCACCATACTGGCTGTTGCAGACATAGGGCCTTAGGGCTTCGGGCAGATGACCAGGAGTGGTTAACGCTCGTTAAACCCTTTTTTAACCATACTTTTTTCGTTTTCATTGTTATAAAACTCGACAATAAATCGGATACAGTATTGTTGTAAGTGTCACTTATTGGTACACTTTTACAGTTTCTATGCTATCCTGTCAGCATTCATATTGTTATAAGTGTCAGAATAAGTTACTTATTGCTACACTTATAACAATGAACAATAACGCCAACCTAAATGTTTTATCACGTAGGCAGGGAGAAGGTCAACAGGACTTTCGCTGCTGAGAAGAACAATACCGAACGGCTACATAAAATAACGGGCTTGTTTTGTGTAAACGCTAATACGATTCTACATTAGTTTTTCATTTTGGCAACCAACATTTTCAAGAACCTAACGGAAAGTTTGATAATTTGAACTCAACATATCGCACTCCGCTGTGCTAAAAATTTTCACATAAATATTTAGTTAATGCACAAAATAAGAGTAAAGCTAGCCCCCCCCC